>LZPO01027368.1:980072-990759 GCA_001675575.1 Neotoma lepida
CACTTGTCATGTTCACATTTGGAAGTGGGGAATGGATGGTTTCTACCTCAATCCTGTCTTTTAATCTGGATTTGGCTATTATTTTAAGAGCAAAAGTACTCCTTTAGAGTCATTGCTAGTTTTATTGTGTTTGCTTTTTTGCAAATTATTATTGTTCTGAGAAAGAGGGTCTCCTACAGTCTATAGTCCAAGCTGGCCTCAAACTTGCCGAGTAGCTGAGGTTGATCTTGAACCAATGCTCTTCCTATTTCCACCCCCCAAGGGCTGGGATTACAGTTGTGCACCACCACACCTGACTTTATGCAGTGTTGGGAATCAAACAGAGCTTCAAGCATGGGAGACAAGTATTGTGCCAACTGAGCTACATCTCCACCCTGTTTTGAAATTAATAGTTTGCTGAAGAACATTTTTTTTAACAAGGTAAGTGAGGTACAGGAAGATGTGGAACTACCACATGGAACTCAGGAGGTTTCTACACAGCGGACACAGAGACCCTGTGGCAGGACACAGCTGAAGGAAGCTGCAAGGTCTGTGGCTTTCTCCTTAGAGTGTCAATGGATCAGACTCTGACCATGAGCAGGGAGCCCGCCAGTCTGTGAAGACACCCCTGTGCTGTGAGTCTCCTGTGGTTCTGGCTCTGGTGGGATCCTGATTATTGTGGGAACCATCTTTGATACATGCAGCCCTGGCTCCTATCTGCTGCTAAAACCGAGTACCAGTTGAGTTCTGTCTGACCTTTATCAGAATTCTCAATGCTGGTGTACGTAGCTTCAGGGATTGTTCCTTCAGAACCGCAATTTTGCTCCGGACATGAGAAGAAATGACTCTGGGAATCCATCCCTATTTAGAAAGTTTTGCAGAAGTTTGGCTAACCAGTGGTGCCAAATGTTTGAGAGAACGCAGCTTCACCTAGTACATTGCTTGGCCTTGTGTCTCTGTGGAGAAAGAGTCCACATGAAGGTGCCATGTTAGCTATTACATGGATTTTAGACAAGGCATACCTGGCAGTCTGTCAGTCCCAGCCTCTATGCTACTCCAGGATGGACTATAGCTTGACCATTATTTTGCTTAAACAATAGGTAAATGCATCATGATTCCTCTGTCCTTCATTGGCATATATGACTCTGATAATTTTGAAAATGATAGTCTGGTTATTTCGTGTATGTTTCCCTTGACTTGGGTGCCTCTGGAGTGTTCTCATAGTTTGGTTTGGGCATTGCATTTTGGTAGGAGTAGCAGGACGTGTGCATCCTTCCCACTGCATCCTNTTAGTTGGTCCATGCTTCCATTTTTTTCCTTCATGAAGGTGTTCACTCCCGGCATTTGATTAATGTGTATTAATTGTCTAGTGCTATTATAACAAGATGCCAGGAATGAATTTCTCATAGTTCTGAAGACCAGAAGTCAGGTGTAAGTCTGAACATGGCTGCCTTCTTATTCACGTGGCTTTTCTCTGGTCTGTGTGTTCTGTGTGTCATCTCCTTTCTCATAAGCCAACGAGTCATATTGGGTGAGAATCTTCCTATAAGACTACATTTTNCCCAGTGACTCCATTAAAGTAGCCATCTCTAAATGTAGTAGCAACTTCTAGTGCTGGGTTAGGACCTCAGCCGGAGTTGTGGGGAGCTAGGACATAATCTGGTCTGTAGCAGGTAGTGTCTGCCAAGCTTTCATACNGCAAACTTTATACTTCCTCTAATAAGAGCCATTTGGGAGGAGATAGTATCCATTCTGCAGACTTTTAGTTCATTCCTTCTTGCTTCATACAGTNCATTAAAATCCATTGTCCGTATTACTTATTTTGATGTAAAGTTTGTCTCAGATTTGACTTCTGGAGCCCCTAGTTTTTCTGTCTTTCTGAATAACCCCATTATTTCAGGTTCTATCTTTTAGGCATGAGCTGTTCCAAACTTGTTCTGGGCATGCTCTGCCCCTCCCCCATTAACTATTCCCTTGAAGACTTGGTTTCCTTCAGTGGAAAATGGTATGTAGAACCCAAAGTTTGTACTAGTGTGTGTACTGCTTCTGGGGTGTTGCTGTTCTCATAACCCTATCAGTGGACGGAGCTAGGAAGTATATGTATACACACACACACACACGCATACACACACACACACACACACCTTGCATCTGAATTTTTGTCTCTCTACATAGCTATCAGTCATCTATGATCTATATCTATAATCCATGTTTATCATTATCTCTATCTTAGCTATTGATTATCTATACATATCATTTGTCATCATCACCATCTCTGGGCAACTTATTTTTCTATCCTCTGTATTTATCATTAATTCTCTATATTACATCTATCTATCTGTCTATCTATCTATCTTTCTATCATCTCTCAATCATCTATCTATCTATCTATCTATCATCTATGTACATCTATATACTATCTATCTATCTATCTATCTATCTATCTATCTATCATGTACATCTATATACCATGTATCTACCTATCATCTGTCTGTCTGTCTGTCTGTCTATCTATCTATCTATCTATCTATCTATCTATCTATCTATCTATCTATCTATCTATCTATCCATCCACCTATCTACCTGTCTGTCTGTCTGTCTGTCTGTCTATCTATCTATCTATCTATCTATCTATCTATCTATCTATCTATTTATCATTTCTATGTATCTATGTATCTATTCATCTATCATCTCTATCATCTACTATCTACCTATGATAGCTATCTATCTATCTATCTATCTATCTATCTATCTATCTATCTATCTTCTATCTACTTATCTTTCATCTCTATCATCTATCTATCTATCTATCTATCTATCTATCTATCTATCTCTCTCTCAATCATCAGTCTTCTCCCCCCCCCTTTTTTCTATCTCTTTTAAAAGTGCAGGTTCTCTTCTATAACTATTTCCAATCCAACACTGCAGNGTACACTTGAGTTCTACCTTTCTGTATTGTAAGTCTCTTCTTCCAGTGAGGAATCTGTTTTCTACCCCTGATATCCTGATATTTACTCATTGATAATCCATCTCATCGCCCTTGCTACCCTCCCCTACTTGGACATTTTTCTTCCTTCACTCTGTGTCTGCTTGTACAGGTCAGGAGAGGCAGATTAGATATCTTAGGTGAACCTGCCATGCAGCCACCAAGCTTGAGTCCCCCTTCCAGACTGGCCCTTCTCAGTAAGGATGTCCTTATATCCCAATGCAATCCTTTGCCTCACTTACTTTAGCTCTGGTGCCCTGGGAGGTCCTTCTCTATCTAGCTTCTCTGCCTAGGCCTTGCCAACTTCGCTGGTCTGCCACAGCCTTCCTACCAGCAGTGTGGGGGTCCTTTGCTCTGTCCACTCATGGCTTTAGGACTGTGTTGTTCAANCAAAGAGGCCTCAGGGTGGAAACACAACCTGCAAGCCTCAAGTGGAGACTTGGTTCTTGTTTCTTCTGTATGTCTGGGTGGCAGCTCAAAGGTCCTCAGAGTGATCTTTGCTGCCACCAGGAGAGTAAATCTGGAACCAAGTCCAACCTGGGTGAAAGGGATGATAGTAAAAGACACTTCTGATGACGTGGTCTGATACTCTTTACTCAACAATACCGGAAGTCAGAGAACCCTCAGATTTTCCAAGTACATTAAACGCCACTCCCTCATTTGAGCCTGAGTAAACTGGGATGCACTTAGAAGAGGGAGCTGTAGAGGTTTTAAAACTCTAAAGCATAGTAACCCCCCCCCCCTGCCGCCACCTTTGGATAGGCTCTTATGCATGCTAGGCTGGTCTATAGCTCGATACATAGCCGAGAAAGACCTGAATTTGAGCTGCTGCTGCCTCCTTTGCAAGCACTGGGGTTTCAGGAGTGCACCACCAGACCTGGTTTAGACAATCCCTTACTTCTGATAGATTTGGGGATGGGGCTCAAAATGCCCTGTACCCACTCCCTCTCTCTTTAACTCCTTTGATTCTCTGATGTGCTGTAGAAAGCCTGAGAGCTGTACAAAACAAAAATTAAACACAGCCTTAGAGGAGGAATATGTAATTTGTAGGATCCCCCAATCCCCCTAACCTTCACTGTGGGACACAGTTTTAGCTTTGAAAATACAAAACACCCACTACAGACTTTGTTGAATTTTCCAGAATCTAAATATCTCCCCTGGAATAACTTCTGGAATATAAAACTCTTAAGCTAGTATTAATCCCACTGGGCCAGAATATGACCACTACCACAATTTTTTGAGCCAAATTTGATGGAAACTTGATTAAATACTGGCCAGGATGATGGACACTGGCTGTGTCCATACCTGAGATTCCCAGAGAATGGCCGAAAATTACTTTAGTCTGGTGTTTATAAAGGCAAAACCCACAAGGCTACGTGGTTCTCACCTTCATCCGATCAGGGGCACCCTGACATACCTCCTGCCTACATGTGACCAAGCACATCCTGTGTAGTTGGGGTGGCCAACCTTATTTATAGATGTGAAAGAACATGACTTATTATCTTACGTGAACAACAACTCCCAGCCTGCTAGAAAGTTATCTGCCCTTGGGCAAGTGGGGCTTACAGATTACATTTTTATTTTCTAGATCTCTTAAGCACAGTAATTAAAACTTAAAACATAATGTTAGCCCTCATACTAGATTAAATATTAACTAAATCAAACTAGACTCTAGACGGGCAATTGTGCCCGGGGGCTTCTGGAAATTTCCTCCCTGCTGCAGAGAAGGCAGTGTGGCTATCACCTAGGACAATGAGGGCTACTATGGTGCCCAGATTCTCTGGCAGCTGTACAGCACTTGTCCAGTGCTCAGTGCAGGGCAGACAGCCAGGGAAAGGCACTGAAAACTCATAAGGACTGAAGCAAGCCTTTCCAGAAGTCTACTTCCCCTTTTATGAGAGACAACAGAGAGAAATAGACATTTTGAGGCCTGAATATCTTACTGATGAGTCAACCCCTTGTAGGCAGAGGGAAATGCCACCCTCAGCACCAAACCCACATTTGTCTGAGCTGCAGAGTGGTTATCCTTGCACTCTCATATCTGAACCTGAAAGGGAATAACTTACTTGAATAGGAACTCTAAGGGATGTTTTTGTCCTGGGAATTGTCCACAACGCTGTTGCTTCCCTTTCCGGGGAACATAAGAAGGCAGACATGTTAGCAGCTCATGCTTCAGGAGACCCATCCCTGTTATCAGGAAGGAATTTGACTTTACAGAACCACTTAGACTCCAACAGGAATGAGCCATGTGGCCTGAAATAAAATGATGTAAGAAGCAGGAATCTGGAGAGATGGCTCAGTGGGTAAAACTGCTTGCTGCTCCATCCTGAGGAGGAGCGTCTGAATCAGCACCCCCACAGCAAGTCAGTCTCCCCACACCCTGGACTCTGTGCACATGTGTCCACTCATACCCAGATGTATAAATACATAAGATGGGTATTTCAAAGTGAGGAAAGAAAGAATGCATTTTCTCACCGTGCCCTGGGAACTGGTCTGGATCATTAAGAGCGTTTTGCCTGTGCCTTCAACCTTTCCCCTCTATTCTTCTCGCTTCTATTTATAGCACGACTCCTTTGGCACATGTCTGGTTCAGCTTCTTCGTGCTCTGTTCATTCTGGCTTGCTATTTTAAACACTGTGCGGAGGTCGTCTTGAGCGACAGTCATGTGTCCCAGCCGCAAAAGTCACTTGGCTAAGAAAGGCACAATGCTCACTGAAGTGGTGTCCAAATTAGAATTTTGTTTTAAGAGTTTATTTTTTTCCAAGTAGCTCTGTGAATTCTTCTCAGCTTTGCTTTAGAGAAAGACACTTTCACTTCCTAGTACTGATCTCATTTCTTTTTGACGTGGTCCTGTCAAATAGTTGGTTCCACCATTAAAAGAAAATTCAGTTTCATAGACTATGAGTAAGTCAAAATCCTAAGCCCAACTTAAACTTCTACTAAGAAAGTAAATGGTGTCATATCAGAAATTGCAAGGATTGCTACATGCCCACACCTTTAAATTTGTTATCATCCCTGCAATTTCTTTTATTTTAAATCATGTTTTAAAGAAAAATTTTACTGATAAAATTTATTCTTTGAAAATTACATATATATATATATAATATATTCTGATATGCCCCCCATTCCCTTCCTCCCACCACTGCCAACCTTTCTACACCCTACAAATCTCTTTCCCATATTTTTGACTTTTTGTTTCATCTTCCATGAGGTTAACCCTACCTTTGTGACTATGGATTTGGAACTGTCCAGCGATACCTGGTGGGTACACAAGTTGGATACTATGCCTTCCCCCGTCCCAGAATCTGTTAACTGCTCACAGTTCAGCAGTAAGTGGTAAGGTCCCATGAGCCCCTCTCCCATNTCTAGCTGACTGTTGGCTGGGACAGTCTTGTGTAGGCCCAGTGCCAGTAACAGAGGTGGTGTGGGTTCATGACTGCCATGGACATGTGGTGCTTATTTTACAGTGGTTACATTCTTTCCACTCCCTCTTAGACAGTGATCTCTGAGATTTAAGGGGTTGGTATAAACATCTTGTGTAGGGCTGAACTATCAGTTGTCACTCACCATCAGCTGTCACTCACCGTCAGCTGTCACTCATTCTCAGGATCCTGTGCAGTCACGGGTCTCTGCATTCACCTCCGTTCTTTGTAAAGGGAGACTTCTCTGGTTAAGACCAAGTGGCCTTTGTCCGTGGGTGTATATAGATATTTAGAAGGNACTTTGATGCTGTAGGGCCCCCCTNGAATCCAAGACTTCATGGGGTTTTGATTGGGTTTATAGTACCAGGCACAAGTTCCCTCTTGTGGGGTANAGGAGATTTTGTTCTGCAATTCATGATGAACTTAAGAGAGTGGATCCCCGTAAGCTGATCAAGAGGACACAGTTTCTACAGCATAAAGTCCAGGAAGGAAGTCTGAAAAGGAAGCAGATCAGATTCGAGGAAGATTCGAGGTACATCTGGCTGAGGCAGGCCTGAAGNAAGCCCCTGAGAGCTTGCAGATCCCAAGGATCTACTTGAAGAACAAATAAGTCTGGGTTCCCACCCCTGGCCCTCCTGCTGCTGCTGACTCATTATCATAAACGTTGGAAGGACTCAGTTATTCTAGTTTGGCCTAGGGGGGAAAAATAGAGTGGATCATATGGCAGCAAATCAAAATAGCTTTTGGATCAATCACCTGTCCTATAGTGTACCTTTCTCAGCAAAAACTTGGCAAATATTCATTCATTCATTTATGCGTGCATTCTTTGGTCATTTGCAGAAAAATGTTTTCTGGNCAATACAGAAATACCTTTCTACTCTAGTGCTTTGACCNTCTCTGTGTCCCATCATGGGCAACCTCAAGTTGTCTGCTCNTGATCTTGTATTCTTTCTTCAGTCTTGGATTAGATGTCTCCAGGTCTTGAAGTAGAGGACCAGACCAGGCCCCAGATGGATGAGTGAGGGTTTTGAGCCCTGTTCCTTCTCATGAAGGGTTGGCTGTAGCCCCTGTGTTGTGCATGAATAGGACAGAGCTGTAGATGTTCAGGAAGGTGGCTTCAAGAATTCCGAGTTCAAGAAAGAGTGACTGATTCTCTTTACTTAGTCCTCAGTAATGGACTTTCTACCAAAGCCAAGAGATGTGCAGGCTTTCCTGGAAGGGAAAGGTTTATCGGCCGCTGCCGCTCGCTGCCCTCACAGAATCTGTTCAGCCAAGTAGTGGGCGTGNGGCCAACTGCATTAACTGCCTCTCAGCTTTTCTAAGTACAAAATTCATTGTAATCACTGCTTTTTTATTCCACACACCAGGAACTCTAATCCTGTGAGTAAATCATTATCCTCATATTCAGATGAGAAAGNGGAGTTCACAGAGCCTGGCTGAGGGACGGAGTTGCGACTGCTGTATTTCGGTTATTTTTCTTCTACTGTTTTACTGCTGCCTGTCCACGTTCACTGCCTTTCTTCATCATCATGGCCCCCTTAACAGTGCCTCCTACTGGAGTGACTCTCATCTCCTAAGTTCTCCATTTCCCTCTCTGTTGGTTTCTCTGACGACATCTGAAACTTTGTTGCCCCCCCCTTCTTCCCCGGATTCTCCCATCAAAATACTTTTCATGGGGCTGGAGATATAACCAGCTCAGTGGTTAAGAATGCTCGCTGTCTACACATGAAGACTCAAGTCTGGACGNCTGCANCTTCAGCTCTTACAGTCATTACATTCTGTACCATTCCTTCTTGCTAGCTGACTCATTCTAGAGTATTCGTTCTCAACCTGTGGATGGAGACCCCATCAGCAAACCTCTATCTTCAAAAATACTTACATTATGATTCGTAATAGTAGCAAAATTACAGTTATGAAGTAGCAATGAAAATAATTATGTGGGTGGGGTCACCACGACATGAGGAANTGTATTAAAGGGTTGTAGCATTACAAGGAAGGTTGAGAGCCACTGTACTAGAGTCTCTGTCTGTCTTTCCTGTTGCTTCTCTGTCTATTCCTTCCTCCTGTGCTGGTGTTGAGGACGGAGACTACCATGAACCCAAAGCTGGAACATGACTTCTTTCCTGATTGAGCCTACGATTAAACCTAAAGCTGGCCAACATCTGGATTGCAGCTTTGGACTCTGCACCAGAGAAGCCAGCTAAACCATATCTAGACACCTGACCTTGTGTAGCTATAAAAAACAATTCCGTGTTATTTTAAGCTGCTGAGCTTTTGGTAACTGGTTGCTCAGAAGTAGGTGGCTGACGCCTACCTCTCCTAATCCCTAGCCTTGAAGGGATGACATAGCTACTCTGTCAAGCAGGGCTCAGATTGTTTATCATAGTTCCCTTCCTCTTCCAGGGAACTGGGAAGCAGTTCCTAGCCAACTGCCACATTTCCCAATGTCCCTTTTCATCTGAATGGAGCCATTGACAGGTTCTTAACAATCAGAGGAGAANGGCAGCCATCTGGGTCATTTCCAGCAGGAGGAAGTTATGAAGTGAGTGTGTTTTCTCCACCCTCTTGGCCTGTCTGCCTGGTGGAGGCAGAAGGCCAAGGTCCAAGAATCTGGAGGAGCCACAGGACAAAGAAGCCTGGGCACTTCATTTTACTTCATAAAGGGACTCAGAACACCTGGATTACACAAGAGTGAGGAAAAACATCCCTCACGATGTTAAGCCACAGACTTCTTGGGTTTTGTTTATTTTAGAAACTTATTTCTTTAATATTAGATGTTAAGCNACAGACTTCTTGGGTTTTGTTTATTTTAGAAACTTATTTGTTTAATATTTTATTCATTTTCTCATTTCAGAAATGGAGATAAAGTTTTTATGATCGAACGAAACAACTTATTTGAAACATTCATCAAATTTTAAAATGTCATAAATTGATGACAGTGTCCTCACAGTGACTCTGAGGTAACCGGAGAAGGAATTACTTCTTCATTTTCTGTGTGTTGAAACCACACAGAGTGGTTGTTGTATGACTTGAGGTCAGTGTGTAGGTTAGTGATGGGGCTAAGCCTAAACTTCCCATCTGCTGCCCAGTTCTCTTCCAGAGCATCCTATCAGGGCATCTAGGAGTAGGCTGAGTTGAGGGTGACACTTGCTGGAGGACATTCCTTTTGAACTAGAGAGTGATTTCAAGGCTGCCCTGTGCAATCGAACCAAATGCCTCTCTCTGCATTGGTCTGACATTTAACTGTCAGCTCATGCAAAAGACACGTCACTATATTGCACACATGTTTAGTGAGGAGATTAATGGGTACGTATTTTGAAGTGATTCTTAAAATACCTTCCTTTTGTATAATGGAGTTTTTTTTCCCCCTTTGACAATACCAAAGATAGATCATTTAACTAGATATGTTGTCAGTGAGATTTCCCACGTGCTTCTGGGAAACATTTGTCTTCTCTAGATGGCCCATGCAAAGCCCAGTGGCTCTTTCAAAGCAGNGTACANNTAGGACACATGTGCCGTGACCTCCCCAGNCNAGACGAGCNCTCTTTCTCAGAAAAAGAAATGGCCTCCTGTCCCAGAGAAAGTGTGTTTTCAGTAGAAAGTGTGTGCNGAACCTGGTGTGCAACCAAAATACTGGCANTCAAGATGCCGAGGCGGAAGGAGTGTGAGCCTGAGACCAGTGTGGGCTCTGTAGTGAGAGCCTGTCTCAAGAAGACCAAAACAGCCAACNAACAACCCAAAACGATGAAACAAGAAAATATTCTCTAAGACCCAAGTTTAGTAGCATCTTTACTAGGTANAAAAGTACCTGGTGGTGCAAAATACAGTTCCTCCCNTAGAGACAGATAGCCANAGGGAAGGAGAGAAACAATTGAATAGAAGTATATGTAAAACGGTCAAAAACAAAATTACAAGCTGTGGTCAGAACATAACATNTGATGGTATTTTATTACCAAAGGAAGCCTGCTAGGGCTAAAGTTATGGTTTAAGTTTTAATGACTNTGCTTAAGAGAGCTAGAAAACAAAAATGCCTCTAACCCGTTAGCCTCACTTGCCCAAGAACAGAGAACTTCCTAGAATGCTGGGGGCTGTTGTTCATGTAAGGTAACAAGCCACATNTTTTCACATCTGTAAACAAGGTTGGTTGCCCCCACTGCACCAGATGTGCTTGATCACATGTAAGCAGGGGGTANGCAGGCAGNAAGTATGTCAGGATATATGCTTGCTCCTGATTGGACGAAGGCAGGAAGTAAGTAGCCTTGTGGGTTTTGCCTTTATAAGCACTGGACTAACATAATTC
>LZPO01027368.1:997753-1010135 GCA_001675575.1 Neotoma lepida
ACACACACACACACACATACAGACACACACACACACCTGCATGCACAATGCATACATACACAAACACGTATGCCTACATGGAACACACATATACACATCTAGGCTGGGCTTAAATTCCTCATCATTTATCATACCTGAATTTGATAATCATACCTTGAAGCAGGTTCAAGGGGAAAGTTTGAAATGTCACTTCTGGTGCCTGTTTTCCCAGAAAGGCTTGAGGCAGTGGATGTTTGCCCAGGCAGCAGCAAAGAAGGATGCCCAGTTACCTTCTGAAAAGTCAGATGAGAAGATATGGGCAGCAATAACCTGGGGCCACAGAACAGGGTGTCTTTGGAAATAGAGCATCCTGGTATACATGGGGGAAGAAGCATTATAAGCCTGTGATTTGGAGAGAATGACTTCCCTGTGCTAAATCTTGGTTTCCTCATCGAAAAGCAAGAGCCAGAGTTCCTAGCTCTTAAAGTTGTTTCAAAGCTGGTAACAGAACAGACAGGAAAGAGCCTGTAATCACTTCTTGCATGCCAGACGTCCTACAAAATGTGAGGGTTGTTCTTTATTTTTGGAGGGAGGGTTGTTAGACAGTTCATAGCCACCAAACCAGGTTAGGAATGTTTGGTATTGAAAATATGCCATCGATACCAGCCCGGTGTCCTGTGGTAGCAAAGTCAATAGGCTATCTTATGGTCCAGTGAAGGAGGAGCAGCTGAAACATTGGGTGTAGCTGTGGAGGCATCCGCAGGCCGATCCCTGCAGGAANGGCTGCTTGTGTTTCTCATGCGTTTTCTTCTGCATGGTGAGCTGTCTCTGCACGCTGTGACTCTAAAAGGAACAGATTAAATGACACATCCTGCTGCTTCCTGCAGCCTTCTCCTGCCTGCCAGGCGATTCCTCAGCCTGCTGGCTTGAGTGAAGCGAGGCACTGTGTCTCTTCACATGCCATGGGCAATATGGGAGCATGACTGCTTTTGTTGCTGATGAAAATATTATGGCCTCGGTTCCCTGTAATCAATTTACTGCTTTATGGACCCAAAGTCCTCCAGAGAATTTAATAAATTCACGTAATGTTTCTAAGTGCTGCATTGTGCGTTTGGAGCGCTGATTTAGCTGACAAATGTGGAAAATTCGTGTAGCTAGACAACTCCCTGGNGATTAGACATGTGTGGGGGCTGGAGAGAGCAGGTTGCCGGAGAGAAGGTCAGCATTAACATACGCCGAGAGTCTCCGCTCTTGATTGGCTTTGTGTCTTTGCAGCTCTGATGGATGGGACCATCTGACTGGACATTTGGGGGGCTCTACCCATCTCCAGTGGGGACGCACTTTCGGCTCTCTAACAGTTTGCGACTTATGGTCTGGGCAGAGAGAAGAACAGAATGGTAGAGAAGGCAGAATCAATGACTGGGACCGACCGCTGGATTGAGATAAAGAAATGGTCACTGAATTATGGATGGTCAGTTCTGAGGGTGCCAGGGGCCTCCAAGGGAGCATTTGATGGTATAATATCACAGGGTCATTTGCTTAAAATGGGTTCACTTCAGCTTATATTGAATTTCCATGCATCTCTCTCCCACCCCAATTTCTTTCCAAAAGTAACCAGATTTACCAAAAATAATATATGTTAAGACATCTTTATTATACAAAATAATGTTTTGTNTCTGTTAATATACATATAAGCATTATGCAGCGTTATAATCAGCCAACACCAGTTAGTCTTTTATTTTTCCTCTTTAACATTATTTCACAGAAATGATGATGGGATTGATATCTATTGAGGTCTGCAGGTCTGTGACTCAAGTCGTCTGCTTGTATCGAGTTTTGGAAAGTTACCTTTAGGATGACAGGTNCATTGTTGTCCAGACACTACTGTTTTCAGGGCTACTGAGAGTTTTACCTTTGAATTTGTTTTGATTTTTAGCTCAAGTGAGGATTTTACTTAAAATGGGACAAATCATTCACAGGTAAACCAGGCCTGGAGATTTTCTAACAGCTGGTATGGAAAGCAAGTCCACACCTGCCCCACTTCTAGTGACTGGTGGCCCAGGTTTGGCCTCTGTGCTGGCAAGCTCTAAGTGTCCAATGAGTGACAGGCTGTAGACTCTCTCCTGCTGGATCCCTGGGGTTAGAGCTCCCCACGTTGTGGATCTGGCTGCTTACNGAGGCCCAGCTGCCTTGCTGATCAGAGGGAAAACTGTTGAGTGGATCTGGATGCTGNGAGCAGTGGTGTGTGACCTTGAAGTGTTCTAAGCACTGTGGTTAAAGAGCTGTGGAAACATAGGACGGTCAAGCACTGACCACCGGAGCCAGGACTGGAATGAAACTCCTCACTAGTGACTTAGGGTTCCAGGTATGGATGATACTTACTTGAGAAGTGAGTATTATTGACATGGGGTCCCAGGTCACGTTTTGTAGTAATGTAGCAGGGGAAGGGCTGGTAGGTTGTGAAACACAGTTTACTTTATTTTTTCACATTTCTGAATAAGTTTCTACCTACTTGTTCTTACCCATCCAAAGCTGAGCTGGATGCAGAGAGAAGGCAAGTGATTTACCTGTAATCCAAAAGCAAGGTAGCATCTGTGGTACAATGATTCTGGGTCCCTGCCGTAGGATGAATTCTGGGTTCTGTGTCCTCCACCTATACTTTCCCTAATAGACAGGTGGTTCTTCATTTTTTAGAGGACAAGGACTCTCTTTTTCTACTACAAAGTTTAAGAACACATACACAACAGTAATTTTGATAATTAAAAGAAATGTACTTGTGACCAAATCCAGGGTCCTCNTCATGACCGTGATAGTCATAGTCCTTAAAAGAATGTACAGTAGTAAACAGCTCCTTTTCAAGGAGGCCTCAGTTCTTGGGGTGCACAGGTTTTAAAATCATTGCACACAAGATTTTATTTTTTGAAGTTTTTTTTTTAAATAAACTATGTCCTAGAGGGTAGAACAATGCAATGATACTGTCTATTACACATGTAACTGTGAACCTCTCTCACCCAAGAATTACCAGTGGATGATGAGAAATGAGAACATTGGGGCCTTAGTGATGGTCTCTTGGAAGAAGTGGGGACCTCCTAATGAACTTTCTAGGGTCCAGCTTTCTCCAAGGGTGATGTTACANGGTGCCTAATCCAACCATGTTGTCTTCCCATCACCCATCCTGAGCAGGTAGAGCTGAGATACCTATTCAGGCAGGCAGGAATCTGTATTATTGCTCAAATGACAACCAAGGAGGCCACCTATCCTGTGAGCTTGTCATTTTATTTTACCACTCCCTTGTCACTGTCCTTCCCGATAAGTGCATCTCCACACTTGTCGGGTCAAAGTTGTCCTTGATTGGAATACAGAATCAGCCCATCTCCATATGTATGCATTCCTTTTCATTTTCTAAAATGAACATCATAAAAGGACAGAAATGTGACCTCCAAAGGCTGGATACAGACTTCAGATATTGTACAGCTGCTTCATCTTTTTATTAGATTTTCTGTGTTTTTTCCCCCGTAGTTGCTGGATAAAATCCATACAAATGAAATACTGGCTCACTCAGTAAATAATAATGAAAAGGTAAATTCATTTTGCAGACGAGCCAGTCCATGTAAGACATCATTTTGAATGACTGTGATGTCTTGAACCTGATCCCTAAGCTATGATGGTTTCTCAAAAATAATGCCTGGCTTTCAGGTTCTCCAACTGCGCCTGTGACCTTTCCTTAACCCTTTGGCTCTCAAGAAAAATTGATTTTTTAAAAACATGTGCACAGTGTGCTGCTAAAATTACATAGGTACGGTTTAGCTCCTATCCCCTGGTGGTCCACAGTGGATGCACACAGGGAGGGTCTGACCTCCTTCGGCCTCCCTCAGCCTGCCTCTCCCTTGTCTCTTTGAGTACTCAGGAAGTAATGCTGAGGGTTTTGAAAAGCAAATGGAAAAGCAATACTTTTAGGTCATTTTAAAATTTTGTTTTGTTGTTGTTTCTTTTGAGACAAGATGTCATATTGTATCTGAGTTGGCCTGGAAATTGCTGTGTACCCCAAGGTGCCCTTGAATTTAGTAATCTTGTTGTTTTAGCTTCCCAAATTCTAGGATTACAGGAGTGAGCCACCATGCTGGATCTGGGACGAAGATTTTATTTATTTATTTATTTATTTATTTATTTATTTATTTATTTATTTAGTGTGTATATGTTTATGTGTGCACATGTGTGGGGAAGTCAACATTGGGTGTCTTCACCAATCACTCTTACTTTTTGAGACAGTGTTTCTCACTGAACCTAGAGCTTGCTGATCTTGCTAGACTGATTGGCCAGCAAACCCTAGGGATTCTCCTGTCTCTACCTCTCCAGTACCAGTATTATAGGTGCCTGTGCTCTGCCTCTGGAGTTTGAACTCAGGCCTGCTTGCTAGTGTAGCAGGCACTTTACTGACTGAGCCATCTCCCTAACCTCAGCTAAACTATTTTAAAATTTGTCTTCAAGCTGATTATATTTGTAAACCTGTCATGTTTTCTATTGTGTGTGTTTTGGAAAAGATGAAATGCACATTATGATACTTGTACTGTTTCTTGAGGTGTGTGTGGTGAGCTTTAAGGGGGTTCACATAGATCAGAGATGCATAAGCTCACCTCCTGTTGGCCCAAACTAAGGAGGTTCCTAGGACACAACTTTCAGTGTCCACACTGGGAAAGTCCCTGGGAACCCAGGGTGTGATGGTCTCTCTAGAGGCAGGATTTTCCTTGGCCTTTGCTTCTATATGGATTAAAGGCAAAACTCAACAACAACTGTACTTTGAGTAGTTATTATACATTGTTGTTCAACTTTCTATGGCCTCATGTTGGAATGCAAAATATTGTTAGTTGTTTTTGCTCTTTTGGGGGCCCACCACCCAGCTCCCAAATAAATCACACAGAGGCTTGTTATTACTTATAAATACCTGACCTTAGCTTGACTTATTTCTTGCCAGCTTTGCATAACTTGAAATTATCCCATCTACCTTTTGCCTCTGGGCTTTCCCCTTTTTTTACTTCTGTGTATCTTACTCTTACTCTGTGGCTGGCTGGGTGGCTGGGTGGCTGGGTGGCTGGGTGGCTGGCCCCTGGCATCTTCCTTTCTTTCTCTCTCGCTCTTTCTCCCTTCTCCCAGATTTCACCTTTTATTTATTCTCTCTGTCTGCCAGCCCCACCTATCCTTTCTCCTGCCTTGCTATTGGCTGTTCAGTTCTTTTTAGACAGGCAAAGTAACACAGCTTCACAGAGTTAAACAAATGCAACATAAACAAAAGTAACACATCTTAAAATAATATTCTACAATAATACATAAAGTCCTCCAAGGACAGAGGGTCATGATGCAAATCTCTTGTTTGTGAGTGTTCTACCCCAATAGCTAGTGAATCAAGTCCTCAGACAGCTGCAGGGTGAAGAGGCGCACACTAAGAGTTAACAAGGCATTCACACTGGTTACTAGTGAAATCAGAGATGGTCACTTTCAGGATGGAGGTAAGATATACTTGGACACTCTGTCTCTCATTCTTTTAACTAAAAGTAGACTACCTGAAGTTTAGAAATTCCATGTAAATACAGTCGTCCACTGCTTTAGAGAAGGGATATGCTCTGAGGATTGTGCTCCCAGGATCTCATCATTGTAGGAATGTCTTAGACTGATTTTACACAGACTGAATAGCTATGATGTCATTAGGTGAGGTAATCCTATGGGACCACCATCATATCTGTTGTGCATCTGTGACCTTATGTGTGGATGCATGACTGTAAATACACATGTATTTATTGTGTGTTTCAGAAAACACAGTTGTGTAAGGAAGGCCTTAGGAGAGAGTTTGTGCTTTGCCTTCTAGCTAAGTCTTGGGCTTGACTGAAAGCTTTGAAGCTGAAAATGAATTGGGGCTTTCTACATACCAGTCTTTGCTGTGATGGCTGGATAGAAGGCTGGAAATATCCTTGTAACTTCTGACAAGGACAGGCTCATGGGACTTTGGATGTGAGAAAAGAGATCAATGGTTGTTTCTGTTGCTGTGAAGAGACACCATGACCAGGGCAACTCTTATAAAGGAAAATAGTTAATTGAGGTGGTGGCTTACAGTTCAGAGGTTCTGTCTATTATCATCATGGCGAGGAGCATGGCAGCTTGCAGGCAGACATGGTGCTGGCTATATCTTGATCAGAAGGCAACAGGAGTGGACTGACACACTGGGTGGTGTTGAGCATTGGAAACCTTCAAGTCTACCCCCACAGTGACACACTTCCTCCAACAAAGCCACACCTCCTAATAGTGCCACTCCCTTTGGGATTATGGGGGCCAATTACATTCAAACTACCACAGGCTGTGACTGGATGAGCATCCTCTCTATAGAGAAGCCAGGCTGGTATGACATCACAGGTGCTCAGGTGTGTCACCCTCTGGCTTAATCAGGAAGCCCCTGGATTAGATATGGCCACTGAAAGAAGGAAGGAGCGGCCAACTACAGGATATTTATCTTGGCTTGTGTCATGAAGGTGTAGAAAGCACCCAATGACTGGAGAATAGATGGGAAANGAGTCAGACTCTCAGCTGGGATCCTTTCCTGGAGAATCTGCTTAAGCTTCTGTGTTCTTAGCTTAAACCAAGGCTTGATTCCTTCACTGTCTTTAAGTCATCAGAATTAAATGAGGGAATGTGAACAATGTAGCAAAAGGCCTGATACATTGTAGCTGTGGATAATGATACTATGTAACATTTTCATTCAGGAACNGTGAACAATGTAGCACAAGGCCATGCACATCGTGGTGGATGATGTTACTATGTAACATTTTCATTCAGTTGTGGAACAGATTGCCTCNTGTGGTTCTTTTGTGTTTATATGTTTTTTTCTCCTCTAACTCACACTATCCTTAGATACACACTGTAAGAAGCGCTTTCTAGTTGACGCATAGATGTAAAGCACAGCACGTCCATATGATACTTCTCTGAGGCTTAAAATTTAATCCGTATTAACGAAGGATGATCTTGGACTTTTTCAGAATAAGCTTCCTGGGAGAAGGACTGAATGCCCTTTGGGATATAGTTTGTCTTCTCCCCCATTCGTGTATACACACACATGCACATGTGCACAAACAAAACCACACATGCACACACACATGCTCGTGAACATACATATATATGCACACACACATGAACACATACAGATGCACATATATACACATACAATATTGTGTGTTCTCACAGGCTGAGAAGCAGAATGGAAAGCAGGGGCTTGCCCATTCCACATGGGACAAAAACTATGGTGGCTGTTAGCACAGCACAGAAGAGGGGCCTGCAGTGGGAAGAGCTAAACATGCACACGTCCACAGAGCCACACCACCTACTTACTGCTCTGCTCTTCCCTCCTGCCTTAGCCCCACCGGCTGGGTTTCCTGCACCAGGAAGTCTTCAGAGGTGGAGACTGATTTTCCCCAAGAGCTCTGGGATGATGAAGCGGGCACCACTGCTCAGGGAAGAAGAGAGCCATTTGAAGTGCCTGCTTGGGTCACAGGGCAAATCTGTCACGTCTTNCTTACTGGGAAGCTGTGAGTTGTGAGGCCAGAGAGCAGATGGATTGAGTTTACCCTCATGTGGGTGGATTCTGTAGCTAAAACTATTCTTTTGACTATTTATTTGTGTGTGTGTGTGTTTGTGTGTGTGTGTCTGTATGTGTGTGTGTGTGTGTGTGTGTGTGTGTGTGTGTGTGATGTGTACTTATGTGTGGGTGTCAGAGGACAACTTCAGGGAGTTGGTTCTATACTTCCATTATGGAATCTAGGGGCAAACTCACGTGTTTGGGTTTCGTGACAACTGCTTTTATCTGTTGAATTATCTTATTGGTTCCTCTTTTGGCTTTAAAGAGAACCAAAAGTTGTCCAATATTTTAGAAAGTATCATTTTTTAATTTATAATTTTATTTACTGTTTTACATGTGTGGGTATTTTGCATGCATGTATGTCTGTGTACTGCATGTGTGCAGTACCTTTGGAGTACCAGAAGGATGTTGGATCCCCTGCAAGTGGAGTTACAGATATTTTTTGTGTGCTGGGAATCAAACTCAGGTCCTCTGGAAGAGCAGCCAGTGCTTTTAACCACTGAGCCATCTCAGCTCCTAGAGATTATTCAGACTTGTCAGAATGAGACACTTCTTGACTCAAAAGGTAAGTATTTATACTCNCTTCCTACCAGAAAATGACACTAAAAAGTACAGGTAAATCAAGTGGACTGGCCAAGCTGTGTGAGCACACGAGCGTGTCTGCAGCTGCAGACTTCTGTCTGCATAAGGGGCTGCGAGGTCTCATGGGAAAGGATCCAACTATGCAAGGCAGGAGCCAGGCTTCATGAGAACAATCCCAAACCAAACCCTGAGGGACCTGAGGGGTGAACAACTTCCCACCTGAATGTCTGCAAACCCAAAGCTACTGAATAGATTAGACCAAACAAGAGGTGAAGGTAACAGGGAGCTNATGGGGTGCTCTCCAGTTGGGACTCAACACAGACCATGGTGCTGAGTGGGGNGGGGCAGGGGCCCTGGAGCAGCTTTGAAGACAGACATGTAGCAAATTTGAAGCTTGCATCTACAAAATGGATTCTGTGGCATCTATCTCAGTCTCCTTCTGAATGGAATTTCAGAGACTCAGTAATTTCCAAAGAAAATAAATTTATTTGTTCCAGAGTTCTNCAGGCTGCAAAGCCCAAGACAGAACTATTGGGAAGGGTCAGAAAATGTGTACCTAGAGAGAAGGTGCCACATTCGTCCTTTATGAGGATGAACACTGTGTTCACGGTATCTAATCTACTCCTGAGATCATGGCACTAGCTCATCCAATGTCCTCTCATAGGTTCTACCTCTCNACACTGTTACATTAAGAACTGAGTTCCTAACATATCCATTCTGGNGAGACATGTTCAACCCACAGCACCTGGGGTACATTGTTTGTAATCTAGGAAATAAAGCTTGCCTGAAGATCAGAGGACAGAGCTAGCCACAGAGTTAGCCATAGAGGTCAGACAGTGGTGGCACACACCTTTAATCCTAGCACTCAGGAGGCAGAGGCAGAGATCCATCTGGATTTTTGTGAGTTTAAGGCTATACTGGGCTACATGAGATTAATCCAGTCTAAAAGAGAAACAGAGCCAGGCAGTGGTGGCACACACCTTTAGTTCCAGCACTTGGGATCATACATCTTTAATCCCAGCACTAGGAAGGTTGAGACAGGAAGTGATATGTCTGGGCAGAGAAAGGAATATAAGGTGGGAGGAGACAGGAATTTGCGCTCTTTCAGGCTGAGGAGTTGGTGAGGTAAGAGGTGGTGGCTGTGCCCTGCTCTGCTTCTCTGATCTTTCAGCTTTCACCCTGATATCTGGCTCCGGGTTTTTATCAAGACCAATTAGGATTTGAGGAACAAGCACCTGTAAAGTCTAAACTTAGCAGGATAGGGGTTGTTAGAGCATGCTTGGGGCTTTGGCAGCTGCTGGAGAGAGGTTGGAAAGATGTNGTGTGGTGAGCCAGGGAACTTGGAACTTTGCAGCCAGGATGTCCCTATGGTGTTATCTCCAGTTGGAGATCTGAGACTAGACCTTACACTCCTACACTAACTACTCAATAAATCCCAGGCTATGCTGAGAAGANGGTAAAGCCTTGGTCATGTGGATGTTGTCAGGTACAGGAGGTGATTCCAAGGGGCTCAGAGCTGAGGCTTGTGGGTGGGTGGCATCCTCAGACTGCAGGAATGAATCCTTCGGTCCTGAAATTGGGATGTAGATGGTGTGACACAGTCTGTTACAAAAGGACTTATTTTTTGAGAGACTAATGGAATGCACTGAAGGCCTTCTGACTTGGGGAGCTAGAAGTCAGTGTGGACTGTCAAAGCAAAGTCTACTGTCCCCAGGCTTGGGGAGTCAGGGGCNGGCTTAAAGCTGACACTAAGCCAGACTAAAATGAATGAGCTACATTTTTGGGGAGGTACTGATGCTTGAACCCAAGCTTGCCCATGTTAAGTGCTTCACTACTGAGTAACTCCAAGACCTTTGGTTTGTAGAATTTTGAGGTCTAGTCTAGCTAGGTTGGTGAGCAGAACCAACTTGTGATCCTCATGCTTTTGTCTCCCAAGTAGCTGAGATGACAGACATGTGTCACCCACTCTGGTGACATTCTGTTTTCAGGATGGGAAGGGTATACCTTAAGAGTCTCTTCATACTCTTGGAAATAGTAACTTGTGTATCTTTCCTCCCAAGATTTGTTACTTTTATTTTTATTTACGTGTATGTGCCTGTCTGAATGAATGGATGACACATGTATGTATTATCTGTGGAAGGCAGAAGAAGGCATCAGATGCCCCGGAGTTAGAGTTACAGGCAGGTGAGAGCTGCCCTATGTGGGTGCTGCGGTCTGAACTCCCATGCTCTGGAANAGCAGTAAGCACTGTGAAGGGCCGAGCCACCTCTCCAGTGCCCTGTATGCTTTACATGTCATGTGATGCTAGAGTCATAATGTGACAACAACAACCCAGATAACCGCACTGAGGGCTAACTGCAAGTCAGCAGCCATCCACAGCCTTTCTCTATGGTCTCCTCTTTGACTGTTAGATCATATTAGCTCCTCCAAAAGATGAGCAAACCAAGGCATAGTGAGTGCAAACAGCAGGGGTGAGGAGGCACAGCTAACAATTAGCAGTGAGCTGCAGACTCAGGCAACAGGGAGATCAGAACAAGGCCAAGCATTCTTTAGAAGAGACGGGCTCTGGCATCTTGAGAGCTGGTCACACAGNGTTCTTGGAATAATAGTGTGGGTCATGGCATGGTGGGCTATCTTCTGTAGAACTGTGTCTGATCCATACACAAGCAAGTCTCTGATCTCCCCACAGAAGGTGTAGTCCNTTGAGGGGTGTGGTTTCTTTGTGTGAAGAACTGAATGAGGGATAGAAGGGATGGGCTGGAAGGATGAATAATTTTGGAGGTAAAACAACTACTCTGTATCTCTGGTTTTCTTTTTATTATTATGTTGTTTCTGTTTTAGGTTTTATGCCATGCTTCTTTCAGAAAAGAAATGATGTATCAGAGAGACGTGAGGTTTGGAAACAACCACAGAACTATTGTATGGTATTGCTCACAACCACGAGGGGCATTATCATGTTTATTATTAATCATTTTGCCCTACATGCTGGAAGATGATAGTTGGCTTAATTGTGGAGAAAGGATCGGGGAATGGTGCACACACCTATAACCCCAACCTGTGAGGCTGGGGCTGGAGGATTATGAATTTGAGGCCAGCTTGGTNTATCTAGGAGACACTGTAAGAAAAACAACAAGNCAAACCAAAGAGAGGGGACTAGGTATTTCATTCTTCCAGACAACTGTGGAAGGTCCGACTCCATTGCCTCGTGTTCTGTCTTCATGAAGGATGGACTGATAGATTCTGATGTTTGGCACCAGGGTTGGGGGTGGGAGTAGGCAGAGATCTTTAAACAAAATACTTTGTACTAAAGTAAAATAATGGAATTTCCTACTTCCACCCAGCCTCACCCAGACCTCTTCCAATATTTTCAAGGCACGTCTTGTTTTTTATTGCCCTTGCATTAACACGTCTACTTCAAGGAGCTTACCATGACCCAGGAAATGGAGGCTGACTAAAAATGGAGGAGAGAGGACAAGGAGACATAAAAGGAATTTTATGTTCTTTTTAAGGAGTCATTAAAGTAGCATAAAATAAGAATCCTTGAAATACATGTCTTGTTTAGATAGGACTCTGTCTGTGGCAAGGCAGAGGGCACTCAGTTTTGGCAGTTAACTNCTGGGTTGAGTTCTCAGCGTTCAGTTGTGTGTAGCGAAAACCACCTCAGTCTTTTAACAAAGAGAAGGGCAGCAGAGGGAGTTTATGTGGACNGGTCAGAGCTGCAGACCTNGGCTGAGCCTATAGTGGCTTCCCAAAAGACAGCCCAAGGTGACTTGGCAAACCCCAGAGACATCCATCTGGGTCTAAGATCNGGGATCTGGATTCTGNCTCCAGCCTCACTAGCTTGGGCTGTGATNTGNTTGTTGAATCTACACCTGCTGGATGTGTCTCCCTTCCACACAANGTAGGCTGGAATTTGAGTCTTACCAAACATGTTTTCAAAGGAATCAGAGATATATGGCTTTTATTGGTCCNNCTTCAGCAGTGCAAGATGGCTGGGCAGACAGGTTGGAGCAGAAGCTGAGGCAATCCATGGACTCTTGTTGCCATGAAAGTTTAATTGGGGAAAGCAGGATGTGTATTCTCTTTTTCTTGTTTTTATTTGTATTCATAGGAAGAGCAGCAGGAAGTCTGGGCATGGGTGCTCAGGTCTGTCATCCCAGCATGTGGGAGGCACAAACAGGAGGATTTCCATGTGTTTGAGGG
>LZPO01027368.1:1010414-1028356 GCA_001675575.1 Neotoma lepida
CAGGCTGGCCTCAAACTCACAGAGATCCTCCTGCCTCTGCCTCCCAAGTGCTGGGATTAAAGGCGTGTGCCACCACTGCCCGGCGAGGGATTTTTTTCTTAATTAAATTATTTGAAGTGGGGAGATTCACTTTTAATCCAGATCTTTTGAGGTGGGAAGATCCACCTTTAATCTGGGCCACATCTTCTACTGGCAGCCTATATAAAGGACATGGGAGAAAGAAGCTTGCTCTCTTTTCTTGCTTGCTCTCTCTGGCAAGTCTATTCCTCATTAGAGCCTACTTCTTTGGGATTCTGGCATATACTGAAGACCAGTTGAGACATCCAGCCTCATGAACTAAACAACTGCTGGATTCTTGGATCTTCCATTGGTAAACAACAATTACAGGATTAGCTGGACCACAGCCTGTAAGCTACTCTAATAAATCATATATATATTCGTTCTATAAGTTCTGTTCCTCTAGAGAACTCTTACTAATATACTCCCCCATCAGAACAACAAAATGCTTGTGATGAATTTCTATTACAGGATTGGAATTATTTGGACGTTTACGATGTCCAGCTCTCTTCCCAGGGAACTTGAGTGGAATGCCATTGGAAGTCATTCTGGGTTGAGTGGTGAAATCTCAGGAAGCAGAAACATGGTGAGACTCAGATAGAAGTCCAGGGCACGGGGCTGGTGCAATGGTTCAGTGGCACTTGTGGACAAGTTTGGTGACCCGAGTTCTGTCCCTGGCACCCACCTGGGAGGAGAGAACTGACTCCTGTGAGTTGTCCTCTGACAACATGTATGTGGACATACATGCTACGGAGCACACACCCACATGTACAAATGAATGAATGAATGAATGAATAAATAAATTTAATAAAAAGTTAAAAGGACACCAGAGTGGCAAAGCTTCTGGGAGAGTGTTCTCCTTCTATGATGTCCACACTTTCGTCTTCCAGGAAACAGAACGCAAACCTCATTTGAGGCCAGATGTTGTCTGGAATAAACCTCTAAGAATTGAAATAATTGCCTATGATATCCAGAGGCTTTCCGTAAGTATTCCCATTATTTTTTAAGTGACTCATCTAACTGGGCATGGAGGGGAACACCTGTAGTCCCAGCACTCATGAGGCTTAGTCAGGAAGATCATAAGTTTAAGGCTAGCCTGGGCTACATAGTGAGATCCTGTCTCAAATCATACTACTTCTTTGAGATTTGTTATTATTATTATTATTATTATTATTATTATTATTATTATTATTATTATTATTGGGGCTCGAGATGCTCAGTGAAGAACACATTTGCCACACAATCATGGTGTGCTGGCTAATTTTATGTCAATTTGACACAGGCTCGAGTCATCTGAGAGGAAGAAACTTCCACGGAGAAAATGCCTTCATAATATTGGGCTGCAGGCAAGCCTGTAGGGAATTTTCTTAATTAGTGATTGNTGTGAGAGAACTCAGCCCATTGTGGGTGGTGCCATCCCTGGGTTCTGTAAAAAAGCAAGTTATCAAGCCATGGGGAGAAAGCCAGAAAGCAGCACCCCTCTATGGCCCCTGCATCAGCTCTGCTTCCAGATTCCCTCTCTAAGTTCCTGCCCTGACTTCCTTCAGTGATAGACTATGGATGTAGAAGCATAAGTAAAAGAAAACCCTTACCACCCCTGATTTCTTTTGGCCATGGTGTTTTATCATAGCAATAGTTAATCAAACTAAGACAAATGGATATGAGGAGTTGGGTATTGCTTTGACAGGCCTGACTATGTTGCTTTGGGGAGGGTTTTTTAAGGACTTTGGAACTTTGCGCTAGAAGAACCATTGAGTGTTGAGAGCGCAGTAGACTGTTCTGTAGGAGCCTGGAAGATAAGAATGTTGAGAGCAGTGCAGACAATGGAGGCCTGGCTTGTGAAGTTTCAGAGGCAAGCAAAGACTNTACTGTGGTATCTGGTCAGCTGGGCTGAAGAATCAGCTGTGATTAAGAAGAGACCAGCGTCACTGAGGTGAAATCTTCTGGGAAGTGTTTCCTGAGAGCACAGAGAATCTGTGTTCAGAGGTGGCCAAGGTTGTACCTTGTGCTGGCAGCCACACTTGATCAAGTGTAAGAGTTTCTCAGGTGGTACTGGTTTTGAAGGCCTGAAGGGGTCATGGAGAGCAGCTGAGGCTTGGCTGTGAGAGGCCAGTGTACCAACACCATTGGTAATGGTGCAGCTGGAGTAGCGGTGGGAACCCCAAGACTGAAGAGATCATGGAGAAAAGTTGAGGCTTTGCACCATAAAGACAGCCCCAAAGAGGCTACTGGTGNAAGTGCNNCCCAGGTGCAATAAGAGACCCCAGCGTTCTGGAGATGGCCAGTACCATGGGATGACTTCCAAAACCAGCAGCAGACATGGAGTGTAGCTGGTCTGAGCCGAGAAGACAATCTGGGTGTGCTCAGAGGGTGGAGCCTGAGAAGTGACCCAGGTCCCTTGGAGGAGCCCAGCAGATTGTGAGTGAATCCCAGACACTGGGCATTGAATTGTTTCTACTGCTGGGGTTTGCTTTTGCTTTGCTCAGATTGTGACAGTGCCCACATTCTTCCCTCTTGAAGTAAGAAAGTATTTAGCTTACTTTTTATTCTGTCTCTTATACACATCTAGATGTGTATAAGAGACAGCATATACACACATCCTATGGAAGATTAATCAGTGGTCATCACATAAAAGTACATGAATATTTAAGCTCTCTCTTTATTATATCTAATTTATAATAATGGTTATTGAGTACCTCATATAAGAAGGGTACTATATTAATTCTGCATACAATGCTAATAATAAAATCATGTTTTCTTCACAAATCTTGTAAATCTATACATGTATTTATTGTTCGGTTGGTTTGTTTGAGATAGTGTCTCACCATGCAGATCTGGCTGTCCTGGAACTCACCATGTAGACCAGGCTGGCTTCAAACTCACAGAGATCCGCCCACCTCTGCCCCCAAGTGCTGGGATTAAAGGCTTGCACCACCATGCCTGGTGAGACTTTGACTTTTTAAAAGAGGCTTTGAAAAGCTGGGCCTGTTTTCTCACAAATCCTTAGGAAAATTGAAAGAAATGTCCCATCTCCAGCAATGTTGAGACTCAAACAAAGGGCTTGTGTAGGAAGGGGACACTGTCTCCACTGAGATGCACCACTAGCCTGGGATCTCTTATATACTCCCTGTACCCGAATGCATAACCTCCCCTGACATCCATTACTCTCCCAAAATGGTACATTTGTTAGGATTATGACCGTCCCTTGACATGTCAGTACTACAGACCAGCGTGTGGGTTAGGTTCATGCTTAGCATTGCAACGATGGGCTTTCTACCATCATCTCTAGGCTCTTTCTGTGTTCCTTGTCACCTAGTTACTGAATCATGACTGTTCTCAAAGGGCATCAGCAGAACTTTGTCAAGGGCAAAGGGAAGAACAGACTCACATACACATCTACAGAATTTGGGAAGGTAGGGAGAAAAATTGAGTTTGTTTACCAATAGAAGGACACAGCTTCTGAAATAGAAAAGAACGCAGGGGAAGCTGGGACTTCAAGGACAAATATCTGTGGAAAGTTCAGGGAAGAAAGGTTGGAATTACTAAAGCAGGAAATGACATGCAACTTCCAAAGGCGAAATAGAACATTTCTTCTCTATCAGGAGTAAGAAGACTGGAGTGTTGTCCTTTAATTAGATAGGAAAGGAGGAAGCTCACTGATGACATCAAAAGGTCACAGGGCACTCGGTGCCTTTTGAAAAACCTTTCTGCATGATCAGGCGCGTGGGGCTGTGGGAACAGGTAAAGCATACTTGAGGAGAANGGAAAGGCAAAAGGCAGGCAGGAGGCAGGTGATTTAAACCAGAGATCTGTATCTCACTGTGCAGGCCCTGATGGTTCACATCCAAGGGTACTAAAAGAATTGGCTGAAGCATTGCAGACCGTAAATTGAATATGAGTCAGCAATATGTAATGCTATTATTTATAAACGGGAACATGAGTGAGGGATGTTTTAACAGGGGTACAACGTGGAAAGGGCAAGACTCATGCTCTGGCACTNGGTGGGCATCAGCTGTTATTTAGAGTGTAGGTATGGATTTTGTTTGCTGTGTGACAGAAGGGAGCACTAAGTAGAAGCAAATGACCAGGAAGTGACAAATAGCACAACAATACCCAGGAAGTCCAAAGACTGGCTGGACTCTGCATTTTCCTAGTCTTTTGCCATTTTGATCAGGAATACCAGCTTGTAGAGCAAGCTGCCCCTGGCCTGGCTTCACTTATTGAATGTGCTGTCTATGTAGCTGTATATCAGCTAAAAGAAGTGGGCTGTGGCTTGTTTTAAGAAGAGGTATCACACGTCTAAGAAAGATATTATGAAGATTGGCTAGTTGTCCTTCCTGTTTCCTAGAGAGGAACATGATGGAGTTTCTATATATTGATATTAAGAAAATCGCAGGGGAGCTGGGCATGGCAGCATGCGCCTTTAGTCCCAGCCCTCAGGAGGAAGGGGCAGGAGGATCTTTAAGTTCGAGGCCAACCTGATCTACAGAATGTATTCCAGGACAGCCAGGGCTACACAGAGAAACCCTGTCTTGAAAAACAAACAAAACAACCAACAAAAACAACAATAACCTCGCCCCCTAAAAGGAAAGAAAATTAGAGGCCTTGGAGAGATGGCTCAGGCTTTGAGCACTTACTGCTTTTCCAGAGGACTTGAGTTCAGTTCCCAGCACCCATATCAGGAGGCTCACAGCCCCTGTAACTCCAGCTCTACAGGGGTCCAACACCCTCTTTTTAGCTTCTGACCTCCGGACACCTGCACTCACATGACACACACACACACACACACACACACACACACGCACACAAATAAATCTTAAAAAAAAAATAGGCCAACCAGGCTTTGTGGCTCAGGCCTGTTGTTTCAGGTACTTGAGAAGCTGAGGCAGGAGAATTATAAGTTCAAAGCCAACCTGGACTCCAGGACAATTTCAAGACCAGCCTGGGCAGTGTAGTGAGATCCTGTGGGGAGTGGAGGAAGCCCTAAGTGAATGAGTAGGGAATGAAGTCCTGAGTAAGTGTGTGCTGGTGATTTGGGCACTGCCATGTCAAGGACCCCAAGGCCTCAGACCCATGGCAATGACAAAGCCTTTCCTGGGTCAGACTCAGGAATTGGCAAAATAGTCATTTAAAAAAAAGAAAGAAAATTGTCAACAATCCCACAAATCAGTAAGAGACTGGTATTCCTTTCATTGATACTTTTAGTTTGCTACCCAAACTGGTAGATCCACAGGCTTATTTCTACTTCTTCCCAAAATCTGATAAGCTCCGCTTCCTACAGTAGCATCCCAGGACACCTCTTGCCAGGTTTGGGGTAGTTTGTGTTGCCTCTTGAAGTCCAGGACTTCATGCTGATGTCCCCCCAGATTGCTTTCTGGTCCTTAAGGCTTCTTCCCAACACAGCCATCAAAGCTCACCTTTCCCATCTCATTACCTATTGTCCTTTACGTGCCTTTCCAAAAGGACAGTCTGAATTCCTACAGACCTACTCTAGAAGGGTTAATGGTGCTTACGGAGTGACACTGTGGAATGCTGGCCCAGGGGATATGAGTGGGCGCTAGTGAACATTGATACACAGAGTGAAAATGATTTCCTGCTGAATTGCCCCTCAAATCCTCAGGTTCGCTGCTGGAGAGAGTTCCTTTCCTTTTCCATTCTTTCTAGACTTCTTCTAGTTCTTTGAAACTGCTAATTCTCATTANTTATTGGCTTTAAAACATTTTATTTTTATAATTTTTATTTATGTGTATGTTTGTATGTCTATAAGAGCGTATGGCCTTCAGACTGCAGAAGAAGGTGTTAAGCCCCAGGAGGTAGACGGAGTTACAGTCTTGTGAGCCACTTGATGGGGTCTTGGGAATTGAACCTGAGTCCTCTGGAGATCAGTCAGTGCTCCTAACTGCTGAGCCATTTCTCCAGCCTCAACTTTTGTTTTCTTGTTTTCTTTCTTCTTCTTCTTTCTTTTTTTGAGGAAGGGTCTCACAAGCTAGCTTAGGTTGCATTCAAGCTCAAGGTTATCCCGCCTCAGCCTCCTGAGATGTGGGGTTACAGGTAGAAACTGCCATGTCTGGCTATTTCTCCATTTTAAAGCAAGTGTAGGATTTGGGCTCAAAGTCTTTGGAACTAAAATTATTTCTTGGGCTTTTTTTTGATATAAGTATAATATACATACAAGAAGGGTGGCATAAATAAAAATATATACCATNATTAATTATATTAGCTAGAATTTAAATTTATTCCTTTATTCTACTTGCAATTATTTATACATCTCTGTTATTTATGCCAAAGATACTGGTTTCCAGGGCAGTGTTTACATTTTCTTTAAAAAAGAAATTTATTAAGTAAAATATATGAGCTGATTTATAGGGAAAAATATTACTTTGTTTTTACAGAATCTAAAAGTTCACAATTTCCCTGGTATTTATATTCTCTGAAATCACGATACATCACACAAATTATGCACTCCTAGTACACCTATGAACTAGGTACAGCAGGTGCTTGGGTGTGTGCATTCCACCTGCAGCTGACATTCATGGTGAAATTGAGAGAGGTCAACCTCAGAGTATTTCAGACTCAAAGAGACAAGTGAATAAAAATACCACAGGGTAGTTACTCCGGTGGGCTGGGGTGGGGGAGATGTGGGGTGTAAATACCTGATGTTTGGGAACTAATTGTTGAGGGACCCACGCTTCTCATCTGTTGCCTTTGCATTTCAGTAGAGGCCCTCTACAGATGCAGTGTCTTAATCCACAACCCTTAAAGAGGTCTGGTTGGTAAGAATTTCAAATTTATGAGCAGGCTGCAGCGGATGCCAGGGAATCCTGGGATGCGGGTCTCTTAGTCTTACTTTGTATTCCTTTAATGTTCATTGCGTATCAACTCTGTGTCTGTCCCTGAGGCTTGCTTGGCCTTTTGTGACATATACATTATCCTTGTTTAGAAATTTCCAGGCACCACATAATCAGGCTGTAGGCTTCTGAATGGTAAGAAAAAAGAGCTTTGAGATATTATGCTAGACTAAAGATCAATAGCCCGGAATATCAGAAATCTGCTCCCAGACTTGCACCAGAGCCTGCATCATCCAGTTTGGTGCTCTCTTCATGGGAGCTTCCAAAGACATATTCAAGGAAGGGAGGAAGATGGGAAGGAAGGGAAGCAAGAAGGTGGGCAGGCAGGCTACTTTGGTCTTCGCTGGAAGATTCCAGGTACGGCCGTTCTGTGAGTCCTGGGCAGCTAGGGGCCAGTAGCAGCCCACAGTCCATTCTTCCAGCCTCCCCTGCACATCTGTATGGCATACCATTTGCATACTCTAACGAGATGAGCTATAATTGGCCTTCATTGATTTTGTTTTCATTGAGCTAAAATAGAGTCAGAGCTTCTTAGGCTAGAAGAACTGATTGATTTGTGGTAGAATTCAGGACTATTCAGTTGAAGAAATAATTAATTATGTTCTTATTTAGTAATCATCAAGGTTTGGTCGGTTTCTTTGTAGCGGAGTGTGCCCAGCAGAAACGAATTTTGCCAGAGCAGGAATACTTTAAAGTAGATACCCTCAGCCAGCAAATGGCTATCTCTACTTATTTTTATGAAACTGACATGATACCCTTCATAAGGAGGTAGATAATATTATTTTTAAAGGACCAGTTTGTGCTGAACAGAGACCATCTATCTCTACATACTTGCAGAGATCAACACACAGGCGTTGTGTCTTTCTGCTCTTCATTTCTTCCTCACACAAACCTATTGCCTGTTAGTCCAGCTCCATCTGCCCTTCCGCATCTGTGAATCCATTTACTCATCTTTCTACATTTTGCGAAATTCTTCATGAGTTAATTCAGAGTGGGCGAATGGTGCTTCTCACTGTTGTCTTTCAGTTTGTGGATCTGGGAGTTGATTCATGTTGGCCCTAACCCTAGGGCTTCAGGAAGGGAAATCTCTGCCTGCTCTGATTATCCTCAACTGTGGTTCACTTGAGCATAAGGGTGCTTGGTAGGCTGCCCTCTGTAGGAAGGATCGCTTGGAAATTTGAACTGATTACAATCAAAATGTTTTGAACTGGCTTAGTTTTATGCCAGTCTTTTCCTTCTAAGATTTCATCTATAACAATGGTGCCAATTTTGGATCTGATTTGTCATGATTGAAATGAGTTCCATTCACTAAACTGAGGCTTTCTATCCTCTGGGGNACAGATAAAGATATATATTATAGATATAAGTAAATAACCACGTTTCAGTCTAAAGACATTTATTCTTGGCTCAATGTGTGAGGCACTATGGTAAAGTTTACAAAGAGGATGAAACACTAGCTACTTGGAAAGCCTTTTATAAAGTGGACAGAAGCATTTATTGGAAGTCCATCTGTGAGTTAGCGATTTGAAACTGTACAGACAATGTAACATATAGTTGACTGCTAAACCCTCAAAACTCTCAGGTATTTGGTTGAGTTATATGAACTTGGTTCCTCTACTTCTGCTCTACACAACTGGGCACTTTGTAATGGCTCAACTTCACACGTATGTAAACAGTGTGCTTTACTGAGCTATACAGCACAGACTAATCACGGCTCGCCATCCCCATGTGGGGAAGTAAATACTGCCAATCAATACTTTGACTGTTTAGATTTGATATTGGTACATGACCATTTGTTGAGAAGTACAAAGACCAAAAGCAAAGATGATCTATTTCCTCAGCTACCAGGACAGGTTTTAGAAAGAGTTCGTATGTTTATACTAACTATACACCAACATCCATGGATTTGAGCTCATCTAGATGGGATGTTTCCTGATATNAAAGAATTAAAAAATTTAAAAAAGTAACCTAGCTTCAAGAGAAAGCTAGTCATTTTCCATATATAGAGAAATAACAGTAAAAGTGACAAAGGATGATGATTTTTGCCTCTATCATTCATTTGTCAACTCAACTTGATGCATGTGTACCGAATGTTTCCTATATTTCAGGCACTGTAGTTCTCATACTTAAAAGTGAGTTTGATTCTTCAAAATAGTTCTTTCACTTTAAGATGCAATGGAAGCCTACAGTATTTTATTCTGAATATTTGGCTTAAAAGTGAGGTTATATAGATAAGGTGACCAGATGCCCTGGATTGACAGGACCAAGATTAGGTGAGGTGATTACTTGTTTGTGGGTATGCCTTAGATCACATAATCTTTAAGCTCTATAAGGCCAAGTGTGTCCCAAGATCTCAATCACATTCTAATTTAGTGATTTTTACTGACATTTTGATAGGTATTAAAATCTTTATTAGTTTCTTTTCTCTCATTGTGACTAGACACATGGCATACATTAAGGGAGGAAGCATTTGTTTTGGTTCACAGTTTGAGGGTCCAGTCTATCATGATAGTAAGGCGTGGCAGAGTAAAAGGCGTTTACAGTGTTTGGAGCCAGTGGCTGTGACTCCGCATGTGTTTGTGGAGCAGGAAGCAAGGGACAGAGAGTCCCAGCGGGTCTGGGTTACAGCTCTCAAGGCCTCCCCACAATGATCTACTTTCTCTCCCTAGACTGCACTTCCTGAAGATTCTTCAACCCTCCAAAACAGTGCCATAAACAACAGGGTGCTCAGTCTTCAACCACATGAACTGTGGCAGACATTTCACATCCAAACCATTGCAGAGTCTTAGAGCTTCATTTGTCCCACTAGGGTCAGGCAAAGAGTCTGATCAACAGTTAAGAGCTGGCTCTTTAAGAGCAAATTCAATCCATATTTCTTAGATTCTGCCACAGACATGGAATTCAGCACTTCTGCCTGGAGCACCCTTCAGGATCTCCACACTGACCCAGCAAGGGAAGTATCATTGTGCTCATTTTGCTGCTGGGGTAAGTGGTGAATTCACATGCGTCTCTTGCCTTGACCTCTAGCTCTATCACTTCTTAGCTGTGTGACTGCAAAGAGCTCGGCGGCATCTTTACTTCCCAGATCCTCAACTGGACAGCATTATGACCTCATAGAGTCTGGGGGAGGAGGAGGCGGAGGAAGCACATGACATGCTGAGTGGCTTGGACCCACAGAAGCGCTAAGTAAATATGAGCTATTTTTGTCCATGACCAGATTGTTGTTTGCAGGTGGCCTTGATAGCTCCATGACCCTGGGAAAATTGTCAGCAACTCTGGACTGCAGCCTCAAACTTAAAAAGCTTAGAGTATTGTAGAAAGCCAAAAATAGCATACTCATTATGAAATGAAATAATGATACACCATAATAATTAAACATATTTAGTATATTAGTATATTTAGCATCTTAGTATAAAATTGCTCATTATACAACCTTGTTATTAGTTCAATTTCCAGTTTTCCTTGAAAATTCTATCAAAATATCCTAGCAAAGGAGATAAATACTCAAGGGATNGTTCAATTATTTCTTAAACTGTCCCAGCTTTCTTCTGTGAAGGTTTCCCAGGATCAGAATCCCGGGCTTCTCTATTGGCTTCTAACATGTGTTGTACATTTTGACTAGGCACTAGGAAAGGCTTTGTGAGTAGATATGAGTGGGTATGGTATGGAACAACTGTTTTGTATAATAGACTCAAATCCAACAGCTTCTTAGGATGCCTTTTTGTAACAATCCACATCTGACAGTGAGCACACATTTCAGAGACAGTCTCCTTCCTTTCTTTATTGTCTTTTGGAGACAAGGTTTCTCTNTGTTGCCCTGACTATCCTGGAACTCACTCTGTAACCAGGCTGGCTTCAAACTCAGACATCTGCCTGCTTCTGCTTCCCGAGTGCTGGGATTAAAGGCGTGGGCCACGGCTGTCCTGGCACTTACTTACAATGATATTTTAAGGCACATGGGGTATAGATTTCCATCCTCATTTTAGAGACAAGAAAGCTGGAGTCTTACTTGTAAAGTACTATTAGGAAATTAATGTGAAAATCGCTTTCCTACCTGTACAATCTATGACAGCATACATATTATCATTTCTGGCAAGGATGTTGATTTGGGGGTTTTGAGTCAATAGTTATCCAAAGATGATATATTATTTAACTAAATTCTTACTGTCATTTTATGTGACATTTTACAGATAACTGTGCACCAAACTTGGACACTGTAATGAAGTTCTATGCTGATCACCAAGAGTTAGTGTAAACCTCACAAGTAAAAGGTGCAGTGTCCACTGGATGGTGGTAGCACACGCCTTTAATCCCAGCACTTGAGAGGCAGGTGGATCTCTCTGAGTTCGAGACCAGCCTGGTCTACATAGGGAGTTCCATAAGCTACACAGAGAAACCCTGTCTTAAAAAACAGAAAAAAGAAAAGAGAAAAAAGGCACAGTGTCCATCAGGATGACTCTCACTTCAAGTGCTAGCCACAGATGTGAAGGTCCTTAGCCTGCATATGCTTCTGAGCAGTGCACTACAAATTCAGGAGTTTCCACAGCTTGTCCAGGATAACCCACTTACAAAGACAGTTTCGTTATAAAAGACACACACCGGTGGGGTCTAGACAGCTTTGAGTATTATAGCCTTCCATATACTTTGCAAGTGAAGTCAGGTGAGACTCCTCTTCCAGCACTTACAATGACAGTTTCTTTATAAAGGACACACATTGTGGGGTCTAGATGGTTTGGAATACACAGCCTTCCATGTACTTCACATGTGAAATCATGTTAGACCCCTCTTCCAGCTCCTCAGTGGTTTTACAGAGTAGGAAGCTCTCCCAAGCCTCAGTATCCAGTGTTTGTACTGAACTCCTCCACCTTGCTGCTGGAGCTTAAACCAGGGGCCTCACATCAGCTAAGAAATAATCTCCTAAGAGTATGTCTGTCCCCGCCCTCACTGGTCTCCCATCGATTCCCTATTGGCTGTAGTTCCTGTCTATCCTTCCCTCACTGCAGATCGCGTAGAATCCCTTGGTTCAAAGCTTCCGCTCTCTGGTCACACAGTTGGCTTTTCTGGCTCATAATCAAGCCTCATCCTACCATAAAGTCAGACTTGATATACAAAGGCACGGGGACCCACAGAGACACTTCCAACTATAGGAGAATTGCTAAGGCATGGGAATGTCCTCCTGTGAACCTGGGATGAGAACATTTTCTTTGTTGTAGAACACTGCTTTAAATAGGACAAGGATAAATCAGTGTCTAAGTGGAAACACGATGAAGGACTACGGGAATATGATGAGGTTGATGGAATTTCTGTGGGATTTGACCCCGGCCTCCTCATATCCTTCCTAGGGTAATGAATGTGGGGACCTCTGAACAATCATGTGACATATTCTGAATTTGTTGATCCAAATCCACATGCTCACAGGAGTCATGTGTCTGGGATTGTTCTGGTATTATGGATGTTTCTCCAATGTAGAAATACCTCACAATGAGCCACACTCACGGTAGAGGGAGGGCATTCACTTATTTAACAAATACTTATTGAGTGTCTATCGTAGGCTAGAAACCGTCACAGGTGTGGAGGATACAAGTGGGAGTAAAACAGACAAAAGCCCTGGCCTTTGTGTAGCTTTCCTTCTGGTTGGGAGAAACAGACAGTAAGCAAATAATCACAGACNGGTATGCAAGTCAGGTGGTAGAATGCACTTTGGAGGAAAGCAAATTGAATGCCCAGAACCTGTCGCTGCTCCTCTGCAGGNCAGGCAGGGGAGGCTTGAGCAAGCAGCGGACTCTGGGGCAAAGTTTGTAATTTGTTGTTGCTGCTGCATGCCCTCTGGCTTAGGAAAAAAAAAAAAATCTGTCCCTGAATGTTTAGCGAGTCTGCTTGGCCTTTTGATTCTGCAGTGATTAAATGCCAGCCTATTGGGAATTAGTTTTATTTTAATTCAAGGTTAAATGTAGAAAAGACCTCCTACTTCTTCCATCTATCAAAATTCAGCTATGGATCTTCCTAGGGTGTCAGCTCCCCCTTGGAAGCCTCCCCTGACCTCTCCCACACTAATTGCGTTTCACTCTCCCTCTCCTTGCCTTTCCACTGTGCTTAACTTATGGGTGTTGCATCACATTTCATGTATTGCAGATGGAATCACATGTGTATGGGCTCCGCTCTGCCAATAAAGTGTGTCATTTCCTTGGAGCCAGAGGCTCTTTTTCATGTTATTCTCACCGTATCCATCTCCCTCCAGCCCAAGGAACTTTAGAATGCTTGGTACGCAGCACCTGTTCAATTAGCTATTGATTGGGAGGGAGACACCTGCTTGCATGCTGAGCAGCAATGATATCTGATTTGCATTATGTAAGTTTCTTATCTAATTTCCAGTGACTTCCCAGATGAATGAACTCTTCACCAGGCTCTTTAAGGCATTAGCTGTGACTGTTTCTTAGGAGAACATTCCAAAGTCAAGACTTCTTGAGATAACATGTGGAAATATACTTACTGCTGCTTTTCTTATCACAAAGGAATAATCACTCCTTGTAGGGAACTGTGACTATAAGTGAATATAATAAAAATAAAGCTCAATTTCACTCAGTCAGAAGTTATCTATTAGAGCTGTTGTTGTCTCTGGGTACACAGAAACATCAAAGACAACAACAAATAGTACAGGCCAAGTCTTACATAGTGATATCAAATGAGTACTAGTGGTTTACATAATAAATGAGTTATTATCCCTATATATAGTGCTAACATTTTGATATATACCATCTAGTTTTTGATATATACCATTTGTTTTTGTAATTTAAAATTGTGTGTGTATGTGTGTGTGTTCACGCATGTGAGAACAGGTGTCTTTAGAGGCCAGATGTGTCAGAACCACTGGAGCTGGGACTACAGGTAGCTGTGAGCTGCCTGTGAGTACTGGGAACTGAGTTCCAGTCCTTTGCAGGAGCAGTCTTACTCTCAACCACGAGCCATCTCTCTGGTCCCTACAATGTAGTCTTAAAGGCAATATAGCCGTACTCATTTCCAAATAGTATAATGCTGCAATACTGTTTTCTGGCTTGGCTTAGAAAAAGTAGTATATTATGAATATTTCTTTGGGTCTGGTAGTAGCATTCTATAGTATTATTTTTATTAGCTAATAATGCCTTGTTCTAATAATGGCTCAAATTTTCCAGCTGAGATACATTGGTTATGAACTGAGAGCAAATTGCTGGCTGTGGAATTTTTCTACCAAAGGATTTGTAAAACCTACTCTCTCAGGGGTGTGGCTAAGCTGCCTTCACAGTCCACCCAAAGACTGGAGGTTCACACTGATCAGCGTGTGAGAAGTGTAGTATCAGCAGATTGATTTGGTTTTCGTTTGGAAAGAAATTAACCTGGGCCATGTGTTTTTGCTGGTGAGTATGTGGTCATTTCTTATGCATTGATCTCTAATGAGACCCGCTCCACAGTAGATAATGAATGAANTTTGTAATCAGTGCTAGGCCAGAGAAGCATTTTGCCAAGGTGGATGTCAGGACTATTGGATGGTTTCAGCCCTTAAACCATAAAGGGAGGGGATGACTAATAGGTCCTATTCTTTATATTTATGTTAATTGATTCTTCAGTTTGGCCAGGATCTTGTCCTGCAGTCACATGGAGAAAGGGCATTTAAGAAAAATCCTGGCCGGAGAATGTCAGGAACACAAGGAGAGAGCTAGGGCAAATGGTCCCAGTGTCACTAATGAGATTGTAAAAGGGAAGTGGTCCCTGGGCCCAGGGGANGAGTGTAAAGAGCAGTAGTCAGTCAAAGGCAGCATTGNGTAGGCAGAAGAGCAAATGTGCTGGAGCGCATGCGCACTGCAGCCTGCCTAGGTTTCGCAAGCGGGCATGAGGGATTGTGAGGGGTCCTGCGCCCTCTCTAATAGTGCCAATGTGACACTCAACTTATAAAGTGCTATACCATAGCTACTGCTTGTTAATATTATGGCCCAGGCTCTAAGGAATTTCTGTTTTTCTTTCTAACGAGAGGCAGTGGATCGAACAGCTAAGAGACCCGGGAGGTGGCTGTGGCGTGGAGGGGACTGCATGAGGACCCGGTGGGAAACAGCACTAGAATGCCTGCCGGGAGTCTATCCTTGATCCCACTGCCCCCTACCAGGAGCTAGACCCCTAACCTCTGCTGACTCAGCCGCTGCACTTTAAAGTGAGAGGTTTGGAGGCGAGGGCTGGAATGGGTCTTTTGGTTTTAGGGATTCTCAGATGATCTTGTCACCTTAACCAAAGCTTGCACAGGCTCAGTGAAGGTGCAGCGTATTCTTTCNACACAAGTACAGGGAATAATAAAGACTTTAGCAGATTTAGTCTGCCATCGCTCCTATGAGCTGCTTTTCTGAGCTTCACTAGAAAGAGTGGTTCTGAGAGTTGTACCNTAAGTCACAGGTGACAACAGCNACTGTACCACTCACAGGTGACCTCTTCTCCAGTCACTTTTTTTATCTTTATAGTTTCCCCACCACCCCCAAGAGTCTCACTCAGCCCAGGCTGGCTTTGAATTTGTTATTCATTTGTAGTTCAAGGATGACCTTGAACTCCTCTTGTCTCCACNTCCTGGTGCTGGAATTTTAGCAACCCCACTCCCTGTTTACCCGTGCTAGGGACGGAACCCACGGCTTCGTGCGTGCTAGGCAAACACTGCTGAGTGTTTATCATTATATCGACCATCGAGACCTGACTTCAAATTCATAATAACAGTGGAGAGAAATCCTTTCCAGGTCCGTTACTTCCCCTCTGTTCTTGTATTAATTTTCTTAACTTTCTACATTACCTCATAAAATCATGAACACTTTGTATTTACCGAAGGAGCTGTTCTATAAAAGGCCACACGCTCTGATGGTTCACAGGGGTGTTGTATCTTCATCAGCCCTAGAAAAAAGGGTTTGTGTGTGTGTGTGTGTGTGTGTATGTGTGTGTGTACACAAACATCCACAGGGAGTAGAGGAAGAGAAATGATGAGGTGGTCTGGCTTCAAAGAGAACAGTTGCAGATTTTTATCTGAAACACATTTTATTAAAATTGCAACAAACTTTATAAAATCAGATGTGTGGTTCATTAAGGGAACATTACCTTACAATTATGATTAATTAGATTAAACTTATGAAAGTGTGTTATTTGTTCAAATCAAAAGGGTGGGGGAGATGATGGATGGTGAAAGAGTGTGATAAATGAAGAAAGCAGCTGAACTAAATTGAATGTGTATTCATCCGTTCTCACTTCATAACTAATGATAAATTGAGCATGTCACATTTAACAATACTCNTCTGGGCTTAAGCACATGGTTTCGGCTCCTGTTCTCAATGCTCTGTGATGGTTGATACGGAAGAACTGAAATTTTACTCCCTGGACTTTACCTGCCTCTTACCTTGGAAAACACAATGGCTACTTACTCAATTAAGAGAATGTATAGAGCTGTTAATTTATTGTAAAATTGCCCTTCCTCAGATCATGCTCCGGGTATTTGAAAACAGATTTAACTTAACCTAAAATGAACATCTCCATTTGTAGACCTAATAACATGGCAGGGGTGGAAAGCACCTGGCTTTCTTTCTAAGGCCATGTTTTCTTTGGCATCAGATGGGAAGACATACTACCCCAAACTCATTAGAGGATCTGGGAAATGTGGAGGTGAGAGACAGACAGGTTGCGTCAGCTTCCTGAAACTGCAGGCTTTTGAAGATTTGAATCACATCATCATTTTGCAAGGATTATGAAGCTGGTCAGGGAGGAAGGGNATGGGAAATAGTTCCATCCAGACTGAAATTAGACAAATTGGCCACACAGACAGGGATGGCTTTGGAAAGAATCATTTTTTTTTCTGTAAGAGCTTAGGAGCTATGATATGGGATGTGACATGTGGGCAGTGCCAACTGCCTTTGGGTCCCCTGATCTTGGGTTGAGATCATGTGGAGTCAGTGACAGTTTCTGAGAAGGTTGTACACTTTATTTCTCCCTGCTCTGAGTTTTCTACAAGGGTTTCTGTAGATTCACTTTGTATTGTGGTGAAGGTTTCTAGTCAGTTTTGATTTTATCTAAACCTCATCATCTTCAAGCTCTCTCTCAAGCGTGATTTGAGCATTTATAGCTTGAGCTTTTCAACAACGATGGAGTGTTTAAGGGACTGAGTCAGATACTTTTCAGAATACCACTTGCATGGGCTCCACNGGAGAACAGACTTGTGGGTAAGGATGCTATCCCTCAAGGGATGGAAAGCATCCTGAAAGGTAGGAGGCAANAGGGACGGTGGTCATTTAGGAGCTTCGNTGATGGTGTTGATGTAAATAGTTATTCAGTGTTCACTGTGTGGCTAGAAATAAGTTGTCCCGTGCTTTGGTTCTTATACTTTTGGTTGTGAGCCTAGCCTTTAACGGCTGAGCCATCTCTCCAGCCCAGCTGTGGTTCTTGATGGGGAAGGGAGGGCTGCGCCCACCAGGAGACATTTGCCACTGACCAGAGGCCTTTTGTCTATCATAGTTTTGGACAAGTATTGTTTCTGGCAGTATGGGTTAGACCAGGATGTTGCCAGACTCACCATAGTGTGTAGATGGGCTGTCACAAAAAGCAATTATCTGAAGTCCCCCATTTCAAAATGTCACTAGAGGTAAGGCTGCGAGTTTTACTTGACAGTAAGGTATGCTGTTAAAGAATGGAAATTGGTGAGCAAGTGAAGATGAAACTTAAGGTGATTTACAAAGCTGACATGTATCAAGATCTGAATTACATTATTTTAAGAGAATTATTTATTTATTTAATGTGTATGCCTGAGTGTGTGCATTACAGGTGGTTGTGAGCTACCACTGGGTGCCAAGAACCAAACTCTGGTCTCTCCAGCCTCCTAGATTGCATTCTTAAAATAGTACGAGAAACATGTGGGTCAATACGATGCCAAGTGAACTCCAAAATAAACAACTCGACTCTAACACTGAAAACTTAAGAAGAGTGCTGTGTACATTGGATTAGTCTTGGATCCCAACCAAAGTGACTGAATTCCTGAAGTACCCAAATACT
>LZPO01027368.1:1058099-1082176 GCA_001675575.1 Neotoma lepida
CATCTAATGAAAAAAAAGATTCTCTCTCAAATGACTTTATCAAGTTGACATAAAACTACCCAGCACATGGAATGAGAGTTTACTTATTTTGTCCACTGTGTCATGATTGCTGTGATAATGTATCCCCAAGTGACAATTGTCTCTCTCGATATGCAGGAAAAAAGATAATAAAGTAATAAAAATGATGATCATAAAAAAAAGCCTGGATAAACTAGGGATGGAGTGAACCTATCCCAACAACAACAACAACAAAAGCTATGAGCAACACTCCTTCATGAAGGCCCAGAGAGACAGGGATGGAGGGAGCATATNTCAACACNATGAAAGCTATGTACAGCAAACCTGTGTCCAACACCATATTAAAAGTTGGGGGGGACCTCAAAGTGTTTCCACTAAAGTCAGTGACAAGTGTCTGCTCTCCCCCTATTATTCCATGTAGTGCTTAAAGTCATAGCTGTAACAATAAGACAAAAAAAGAAAACAAAAGAAACACAAAGGAAGAAGCCAAAGTATCCTTATTTNCAGAAGATACAATTCTATGTGTAAAGGAACCCCAAAGACTCCACCAAAAAACTCTTGGATACGAGAAAAAATTTTGGCAGATGACAAGATATAAAATTAATATACAAAAATCAATGGNCCTCCTAGATAATAATAATGAACATGCTGGGGNAGAAATGAGGGAAACAATCCCATTCATAATAGCCAATAAATAAAACAAAATGTTCTTAAAATCTAACCAAAGAAGTGAGAGACCTCTATGATGACAACTTTAAAGTACCAAAGAATGACACTGAAGAAAATCCCAGAAGATGGAAGGACATCACATGCTCNTGGATTAGAAGAATAAATACAGGGAAAATGGTTATTGGACCAAGAACAATCTACAAATTCAATCATTAAAATTCCCATGTCCCTTTCCACAGAAATAGAAAACACAATCTTAAAATTTATGTGGGTCACAGAAAATCCTTGCTAGCCAAAACAATATCTAGGCCATAACAGCAGCAGCAGCAGCAACAACAACAACAATACAGTCATGGCACAAATCAACCAAACAGAATAGAGGATCCAGATACAAACTCNCATAGTTGTAACCTGTGATTTTTGATGAAGATGCCAAAAATATGCATTGGAGAAAAGGCAGCCTCTTCAACAAACGGTACTGGGAAAATTAGATATCCATATGTAGAAGAATGAAAATTAATATCTCTTTCTGATCCTGTACAAAACCCAACTCCAAGTGGATCAAAGACTTTAATGAAGGACTTGAAATTCTGATCCAGTTAGAGGAAAAGCAGGAAAAACACTTTAAACACAACCATAGTCTCATCCTGCAAGGGCCTCCAGGAGCTCAGGAAATAATGCCAACAATTAACAAGTGGCACAGCAAAGGAAATGGTTAATTGAATGAAGAGACAAACTCTGGAGTGGAAGAAAATCTTTGGTAGCTGTGCATTCACCAGAATATTATCTGTAGTATGCAGAGATTAAAAAATGAAACAATAAGAAATCAAATAGTCCAATCCATGAATGAGCTAATGGAATAAACAGACAGTTCTCAAGAGATGAAATACAGGCCTGACAGGATGGCTCAGTGGATGAAAGTACTGTCTGCTAAGACTGACAGCTTCCGCTCATGATGGAAGGGAGAAGCAACCCTGCACTTTGTCCTCTGTCCTCCACATGTACACNGCGGCACACCTACTCACAGAATACTGCAGAATGGTGTCACTCAACTTTGAAGTTCATCAGTCCTCCAGTACAAGTCACAGAGACCTGGAAATCTTCAAGGCTCCAGATAAGAGTGGATTTCCCATATCCAGCCGGCCCATTAAGTTACCAACTAGGGATTGTGTGGCTGGTCCTGTAGGTTTGCTCTGGGTGTGAGAGGAACTTGGCAGAGGTCTCTCTAATGAGATTGAAGTACAGTCTCCTTCTGGTTTCAGACATTTGATTCCTTGATTGCTGGACCCCTGGACACTTCTTTTACNCCTTGCTTTTAACTGGCTTAATTCTAGTTGCCCATATCCACTTCCGACTGTCCATGGAGGCTCTTTGTCTCAGAAGTAGACATTAGGAGGCTCACTGTGTCTGTTGCTTCTTGTGCCCCTTTTACTCCAGTACAGTGAATCCAAGGATATATGTGAGGTGGTTTCTTCCATTTTGGTTACTGGGGGGACACTGGAGGGTGACTGGGGACAGGGAAGCACACTTTTTAGTGTTTTTCCTTTGTAATGGCATCTCTGTGTTCGGAAGCCCTAAAGACAGCCATGAACTCAGATTCTCATGCTGAAAAGGTTTCAGAAAAGTCTGCACAGGGTCACTGGCTTCCAGGTCCCTGTCATAAGCCCTGGTTTCACCATGGAGTTTTCTCTCAGCTTTCTAGAATGAGACCCAAGGAATAAAGTGGAAGATAAGCAGTGCAGCCGTCAGCCTGGGACATGGAGCCTTTCCTACAGTAGGCAGGGAGTGTATGTGGGTTATTTCCAAGGCAACACTATCTTTTGTTAGTAGTAGTTCTATTTCTTTTTTGTATTGAAACAGAATTTCACTATGTAACCCTGGCTGCCCTGGAACTCATGTGTACACCATCCTGGTCTCAGAGAGNTCTGCCTACCTCTGCCTATCAAGTGCTGGGATTAAAACAAGCACATGCTGCCTGGCTTTTTTTAAAGACAGGGTCTCATTTAGCTCAGGCTGGCCTTAAATTTTCTTTGTAGCCAAGGATGACTTGAACTTCTGATCCATCTGCTTCTACAGTGCTGAAATGGTAGGCCTATGCCACTATGCTTGGTTTATGTGACACAGAGGACTGAACCCAGGACTTTGGGCATACTAGGCAAGCGCTCTACTAACAGACCTACCAGGCATTTTTTTTTTTGTAAATTCAGTTTTCTAAAAATAGTTTTGAGGGGTGGTGGTATAGCTCAATGGTAGAGTACTTCTCTGGTATTCGTGAGACCCTCAGTACCATATACACACACAAAATAAAAGTTTTGAACTTTGACTTTCTTGGTACCCAATTATTTTGCCTGGTTATCAATTGTTTGCCTTTACTTTCAATTTTTAAAAATAGATAATGGGTCACTAAATTGCTAGAATGGTGCCTAGAATCTTGTTTATTGAATGCTAAGTGACAGTTGGGTTACCCCTGGCTTTAACAGTTCTTTTATTAGGTCACAGTTAAGCTTGAGGTTGTCTTGTGTGGTGCAGTTTATTGAATGTGGGAGCTAGACTTTACATTTATTATGGTCCTGCATTTACCATCAGCCCATAGCCAGCTCTCCATTCACATAAAGGTTATGAGGCAGGGAGCCCTGGGCATTAGCACATCTTCTCAGTGTAGACCAAAAACAGCAGGANAGAAAGACTTTCTTTCCCAAATCAACATTGAGAAACGGTTTCTTGCCCTGGCACTTGAGCACACCAGCATCCTGGGGGCCCCTTCTGTTACTAATTAACACTGTGCAGCCAACTGTGGATCCTGCACATTGTAGTTCCTTCAGCCCACATGTCTTCATCTTGACTACACAGACCTGGGGCGTTTTAGGAAATGCTCTGGGGAAGTGGGGATGGGACAAGCCTCTGGTTCCTCCCTCTGGTCAGTTGCATANTTCTGAGCAGGGGGCAAGTCCAGCTCATTGGAAGAGAACCTTGTTTTCATTTTTCCAATGTTCAGGAATATCCACATTTATTCTAGGATTCAATATAAAATACTTCTTGGATCCATTTTTCATTTTGTTTAAAACAGTGAGGCTTGCTTTCACCTGGTGTGTAGNAATTGTCCTTTTCTTTGATATTTTAGAAGTTTGTTAGTGATTGTGAACTACTGCAGTGGCCTTTCCAAATTTGTGGAGAGTGACCATCTTGGGTCCTGAAATGTGAATGAAATGTGTAGAACTTCTGGCTATTTCCTTTATTAGGTTTTTATTCCTGTTAAATTACATCCGTGTCTTATTCTCCAGATAAGTCCTGTTGCTTATGGAGAACCCTCTAACAAAGTGGCACTGACTAGTACAAAATGGTGCTGACTAGTACAAAATAGGGTTGACTAGTACAAAGTAGGGTTGACTAGTACAAAGAGGTCTGACTAGTACAAAGGGGGCTGACTAGTACAAAGTACTCTGACTAGTACTANCTCTNAGTGACATTANCAGGCCACAAGCTCTTGATGCTCTCTTCCTGAGACAGTAAACACAGGAAAAAAGTGTTTGCTCTATAGAGTCCTTCCTACTCCTCAATCCAATCCATTTTGGGATTTTATCTTTCAAAACAGTATTTCTACCTAGTGTGGTGGTATATGTCTGTAATTTCAGAATTTGGGAGGGTGAGGTAGGAGGATTTCAAATGCAAGGTAAGGCCCATTCTCAAATCAACAATCTGAGCTGGCATGGTGGCACACACCTTTAATCCCAGCACTCAGGAGGCAGAGGCAGGAGGATCTCTGTGAGTTTAAGGCCAGCCTGGTCTACAGAGCAAGTTCCAGGACAGGTTCCAAAGCTATACAGAGAAACCCTGTCTTGAAAAACCAAACAACAACAACAACAACAACAACAACAACAACAACAACAACAACAACAACAACAACAATAGCAACAACCAGAACAGAACAATCCTCCAGAGTTCTTCCAGCTTTGTGCATGTAGAAAAAGACGCTCTAGGTTATGAGATCTATGTCTTTTATATTTTCACTTATTACATGATGCTTTAAACCTATTTATTAGCACATATTCCTTATTTAGAACATTTTCATTTTTCATTGGAATTATTTTTTATTATATGGTCAGCTTTTAATAAAATTAACTTTTTTTGGGAGAATTTCATGCAAAAGTTCTGTATTTACATCATTTCCATGTGTCTCTGTGCCCCCTTCAACTCCTTCCCTTGTGCCCCAAATTTTCTATCAAACCCATGAACTGTTGTTCTTCTTTAATTATTGTTGTTACACACACACACACACACACACACACACACACACACAGCCTGCTGAATCCACTTAGTGTTGCTTGTATGTGTTTAGGGCTGCCCATTTGGGATTGGATAATCTATTAGGGCACTTATCCCTGGAGAAGACTGATTCTTACTTTCTCAACGATCATTGATTGCTTGGAGGTCTTCATCTAGGATGGGGCCCTGTGAGAGTTCCCCCATTCATGTTAGCATGGNGTTGTCATTGTGCAGTCTTGTTTAGGTGGCTGGACTCTTTAGATTTCATGGGTACGGCTTCCCTGTCATATATAGAAGACACTGTTTTATAGCAGACGTCCTAGTCATCTGGCTTACAGTCTTTCCACCCCCTCTTCAGTGATGTTCCCTGAGCCTTGGATGTAGAGGTTGCTTTGTAGATGTGTCAGTTGGGGTTGGACACCACATGCAAAATGCAGTTGTTCTCTGCATTTTGACCATTCTGGATCTCTGAAATGGTCTCTGTATGATGCAAAAAGAAGGTTCTTTGGTGAAAGATGAGAGCCATACTTATCTGTGTGTATAGAATAGGTTTTTAGAATACAATTAGAAACTATACTGGTTTGGCAAAGTGTCAGTAGTAGGTTCTCCTTAAAGGGTCCATGACCTCACCAGTCACAGGGAGTTGTCTAGGTTTACGGTACCAGGCATGAATTCCCTCCTATCGGGTGGGTCCTAAGTCTAATTAGATAGCTGTTGCTACCCCCAAGATATAAATGCTGCTATTGCATCACTGGGGATAGCTTGACATGCTGGTCATTGTTGTGTGCCATAGGCATCACAGCTGGATAAAACCGCTCTTCTCCCTTGGAAACTTGTACTACACCTTCAGATACTGTGGTGGTTTGCATAGGTATGGCCCCCATAGACTCATGTATTTGAATGCTTGGCCCATAGGGAGTGGCAGTATTAGGAGGTGTGGCCTTGATGGAGTAGGCGTGGCCTTATTGGAGGAAGTATGTCACTGTGGAGGTGGGCTTTGAGGTCTCATTTATGCTCAAGCTACACCCCATGTGAGACACATGCTTTCCTTCTGCTGCCTGTGGATTAAGATGTAGAACTCTCAGCTGCTTCTCCAGCACCATGTCTGCCTGCACGCTGCCATGTCCCACCATGATGATAATGGANTAAACCTCTGAACTGTAAGCCACCTCAATTAAATGTTTTCCTTTATAAGAGTTGATGTGGTCATGGTGTCTCTTCACAGCAATAAAACCCTAACTGAGTCAGATACTATGAGAGCTAGTCTTCAGAGTTTCCAGGTCTGTTCCTGCTCAATTGCTCCAAGTTTTGTATCTGAAGTGTGTAGTTTTCAGCAACAGGGTCTTCCCTTCAAGTTCTGGGAGGCAACAAAGGGCAACAGTAATAGCTTACAGTGTTTGGGGGGATCTCCTGGACTCCCCGAGTGTGGTCAGCTTTTAGCTGAAAGTCTTGAATAGGCCCAGAACCTTCTTCTTTCCTGGAGCTTCTGTTTGCACACCTCGGGAAGGGCTNAATAGACAGTGCACCATAGGAAGACGTGATGGGGATTTAACATAGATATTCAGAGTCTGCATCTGAACAGAATGGAAATACTCAGCTATCTGTCTTTGCAGAGTTGTATATGCATATATATTTATTATATATAATGCATGACTAATATAAAATTTTAAGTTGTTCATAAAAACATTTGAAAACTGTCTTTCTATACACACGCACACGCACACACACACACACACACACACACGCACTGTATATCTGTTGCTGTGATAAAACATCATAACCAAGGACAACTTAAGGAAGGACTTGTGTTGGTTTACGAATTCAGAAGGTTGGGGTCTCTTAAAGGAGGAGACAACATGGCGGCAGGCCTGGTGACATCAGGCACATGAAGCCTAAGCTTCCTCAAACAGGCCACCAACTGGGGACCAAGTGCTCAAACGCCTCAGACTACGGGGACATTTCTCATTCAAACCACTCCCCTTAAACTTGATTAAGCAAAAGTTTACTGAAGTGCTTTATAGGCATTCTGTCATAGAAGGTCACCAAGTCGCCAAAAAATATATTATAAAAATACATTCTTTAACATCAGAAAACCAAAGAGAGAAGGATCATTTAAGGTGTCAGAGAGTTTTGCTGTGATGAGGGCTTGCACTGAGGATCTGTGCTCTCCTGGAGGGGCCTGTCAGGTCAGGACTCACCCCACGCTGAGGTTATTCTGCTGTGGCAGATGCATGTAGCATCCTGTGGTTTGAGATTCACTGACACAGCAACTTGAACTTGCCCTTCAACCTTTGTGAAATTCAACTTCTGGCTTGCANGGTAACCCGTGTTTCATTGACTGTGAAATTAGGAGAATCTGCAATGAGTTAAAAATGATTAGCTTTCCCTTTAGGGTGAAAACATGCCAAGGACAACCATTGATTTTGAGAGATCCTTTATACAGAACTTCACACCTTATAAAACCTTGGTTACAGGCAGCTCATTGGAACGTTAGCTGTAGCTCTTAGCCAAAATCTTACCTTCTACCTCATTACTCCTTAGCCTGTCTTGGGGACTTTCTAAGTCAATTTGTTCATGACCTCAAATCATAATGTTTTGAGAGGTAATGACACCATCACTAATGCCTCAAATGGCAAGTATTTAAGAGCCTCTTTTTTGTAAACTATATTTAATTGATGTCTTTCTTCCATCCTTCCCAGCTGAGCTGTGTTGTTTCTTATACAACTTTAGCTCCTTGCTCATGATTTTACTGGATCACTCATCACCGTATTTCTATTTGTCTATATAATTTTCTCTTGGACTATAAATTGCCCAAAAGCANGACCTCTGTCTTCATGTTCATTTGTAGCATGTGGCATGGGACTTGAAACATATTGTTAAGTACATGTTGGCTGGACAGACTAATTACATGACATTTAAGAAATGTCAGTATTAGAAGAGNGGGNGAGTTAAATGTGCAGGTGTGAGCATGGATATGACATTTGTATTTTATTTGCAAATTGCTAAATTTGGAGACCTACACTGTGTATAAAGGCTTGAGTAGATCCACTGACCTCATGGCTCCTTTCTGTCTGATTTTACTCAGTTTAAATATCCATGACTCTGATTCTACAACTCATCATTTTATTTATTTATTCATTTTTTTGTTTGTGGCTTTTTTGAGGCAGGGTCTCACTGACCCCAGGTTAACCTTGAACTTCTGACCTTTTTTACTCAAGTATAGGGAGCTTTGACTGCCATACCAGGTGTCAAGTTCATCTGGTCCTCTAAGTTGAGACCTAAAGTACAGGTGGCTCTTTCACTTTTGAGAGAGAATGCCAAGTCCTCCACCACAATGTTGAATGAGGTTCAAGAGCAAATGCTGATCCTCCCCCCCGCCCAATTTCACCCACAAGAAAACAGTTTTAACAATTGTTTCAAAGAAGCAAAATGCCTACTGCGTTGGAAAAGGCAGCTTGCATCATTGATGCCTTTCCCCTGAAGCAAGGAATTATATTGTTTGTGTGAAATAACTTTCTTTCTTTAGTTGTTCAATTTGATCGGAGGATTTTTGATTAAGCATTCAGAGGGTATGAATAAATAACACCCACAGTCCAGTAATCCGGGCGACCTCGGAAGGGAGTAGCACATTTGATGTTCAGGTCCCCTGTGCTTTAAACCAACCCCTCCCTCCTGTCTTCCGCCATGACCGTGCCCCACCCCAGAGGCAATCGCGGTATTGCAAGCTTCAGAAGTTAGCATTAAAATGAATACTTTTTAATTTCTGTGGATGAGATGGGGCTCGGGGCTCTGGGACAATGCTGATGGATGATGTTTTAATGCAGCTGAAATGTTATTTTTACTGAACCAGGGAAAACTATAAATTTTGCTTCATTGCCACTGATGGCTCTATGCATAAAACTGTGGCGGCGCCCATCGGCCGTGAATAATCACCTCGGCACGGCAGATGTTACTTTGCGGGGGGGAAAGCAATTCTTATGCCGAAGAATTGTGGAAAGATTAATTGTCTACAGCTGTTTCATGGCCCACAGCAATCTTGATACATTTATGATAAGTTTAAGAGCCCACAAGAGGCAACTCCTATTCCCTGTCGTGAGAAGAGGGCGGGGGAAGGGGNTGGTGGCTTTATTTTGACACCTGGATTCATAGAATGTGTCAGCTCCATTACAGCCTTCATAGAAATCTGGCAGTTGGCAGTTCTGAAATGATTGTGAGTGAGGTAAGATGCAGGAATTATCCATAAGTAGATAAAGAAAAGGAGACGGAGAAGAATTATTCAAATTTGTGCAAATGAATTGCTTCCATTTTCCCTCCCTCTGCCAAGTGGAAATTGAACGTGACCCGCTCTGACCTTTCTCTATTAAGTGCTGCAAATTGCAGTAAATGCACCGTTCTGAGCGCCCTAATGGGACAGAGCCCCAGCAATGCCTCATTAATAAGGGGAGTTTGACCTTGCTGGTCAGCCCTTCATTCGATATTGAAAAGAAATAAGAAAAAGAAGAGATGACCCACTGTAAATTTTGAACAATACGTTTGATTTAGTTTGCATATACTCCCGGCCAGGCGTTTTTGCGACCTGTCCCCTCTCCCAGTTAGTTTCCCTTCAGCCACAGGCTAGGAGGAGTTCTGGGAGTGTACCTTTAGGCACCAATCGCAAGGGAGCTTGNTTTCACTGTGCCGTGAATGGCAGGCTGGGTGGAAAGGACACTGACCTCTCCCCTATCTTCAGACCACGCCCACCAAGTCCCCAGGTCTTTCATCCCCTTCCTTCCTCTCGCCCTCCCCTCTTTTTCTTCCTTCCCTGCACCCTCCTTTTTTCGTTTTAAATAAAGGAACATCTTATCTTTGAAGTGTGTGTGTGTGTGTGTGTGTGTGTGTGTGTGTGTGTGTGTGTGTGTGTGTGTATGTGTGTAGGTGTCAGGAAGCTTCTCTGAGTTTTACTGTGGCTTTGTGCAGATTTAAGTGAGATAGTCTCTCTTCATCTGATGAAAGAAAATCTAGGGTAAGCGATAGAGCATGCTGCTTGTTTGGGAGCAAAAGACTTAATTTTATTAAACATGGGAAGCAGAGAATCAGTGTGGAAGTGGGATTCAGAATACCTGGTCCTTTACATAAAAGTTTATTTGTTTATGTGTATGGGCATTTTACCTGCACATACATTTACCAGAAGAAGGAGTTGGATCCCATGGGACTACAGTTATAGACAGGTGTGACCTGCCATGTAAGTACTGAGAATTGAACTCAGGACCTCTGAAAGAGTAGCCAGTGCTCTTAACCACTGAGCCATCTCTCCAGCATCTGGACATTTATATAAAGGGGNGAACAAGCCTTGCACACTCCAGGCTTACTCTTTAGGTTTCTTCTTCAATGCAATGCTCATGGCACCTCTACCTCTGTTCACAGAGTTTTCTAGGAAGACGCGTGAGCAAGGTTGACACAAGACCTTTAATTTGCTTAAACAATAATTCCTAATGCACAGATGGGTTAGAACTTAAAGCAGGAAGTTCCAGAGGAGACGTTGAAAGGATGTTGTATTCAAAAGGATTCTAGAACTTACCTTCCCCCAACACCTAGCTGAGATGTGAGTCTTTTCCATAACATTGATCATGAAGGTGGCGAATCACCTTGGAACTGGAATTCTTTNCCAGAAACTGTGGTTTGTACAAGTCTTTCATCTATGTTATTAAAAGGAAATATTGGGACTTTTTGGTTCTGACCATGAGGTCTGATGGAACGGAACTTTTGAATCCACAAGAGCGTTGAAAAGGACCTCACCAAACTGCTTTGGAGTTCAGTGTTTGGCTTGTGTGGTGGTATGTGCCAAGAATCAGAAGCACAAAAGTCACTGTGAAAATAATTTGAATAATTTGGCATATTGTTAAAAGTTACCCCATAGGTTATAGGACCTATAGTCTTGACAACAGTCTGGGTTGTTTGGGGGTTCCCATGGAACCCCTTTGGCCAAAAACTCAATTAGATGTAACCCAATCCTAGTACTGGAAGCTTCATTTGATGACAAAAGATGTCCAGGTGGGGCTCTGTCTCCCCTGTTATTTTGTTTTCATTTCAATCACCTTCATATATATGTCTATATTTTAGGAAGCTTCTACTGTATTAGGTTTCTATCCCTTAAATTACCCTTAATTTTAGCTGTCTTCCCCAATATCCCCTCCCCTGTCCCTTTCTCCCCTGCTCTTCTTGAACCTCTCATTCCAGCCCCCATCCATTCATAATTTATTTTTTTCTCTTTCTTAATGAGATCTATCTGTTCCCCTAGTCCCTTACTCTCTACCTTACTTCTGTGGGTCTATGGATTGTAGCTTGGTTATCATCCATAACAGCTAGTGTCCACATATAAGTGAACACATACCATGTTTGTCTTTCTGGGTTGGGCATCCCCTGCTCAGGATGATTTTTTTCTAGTTCCATATATTTACCTGTGAATTTCATGATTTTATTTTTTGTTTAATGACTAATACTTCATTGTGTAAATGTACCATATTTTCTTTATTCACTCTTCTGCTGAGGGACATCTAAGTTGTTTCCAATTTCTGGCTATTATGAATAGAGCAGCAATGAACCTGACTGAGCACATTTCTCTGTGGTAGGATGAAGCATTCTTTGGGTACATACCCAAGAGTGGTATAGTTGGATCTTAAGGTAGGTTGATTCCCATCTTCCTGAAGAACTACCACACTGATTTCCTGTGGAAGCCCCTTTTCAGGTTCCTAGTGACTTTACCCAGCAGGTCTGCATAGAAAGGATGATTGGACCACACTGAGTGCAGGTGTCTGGGATGGTCTGCACTTGGCTGTGCTGGGGGGAGGTCTTTAGCTCCACCCCTTGGCATTTCTATAAATACCCTGGGGCAGAGACAGTCTGGGCCCCTTGGAATAGGTTCCAGGCCCTCTCGAGGCTATCCTGTATTTTCTATCTTTATCTCTACACTCTAAGATCCTTCTATCTAATATTTCCTGCTGCTCTCACACAAGAAAACTCTGGGGAACTGTGGGGTTGGTGGGTAGCCACCCCACAATTTCCACAGTGGCTGTACAAGTTTGCACTCCCACCAGAAGTGGAGGAGTGTCCCCCTTACTCCACACCCTCACCAACATGAGCTGTTACTTTTTTATTGATCTTAGCCATTCTAAGAGGTGTAATACAAAATATCAAAGTAGTTTTAATTTGTATTTCTCAAATAATTAAGGATGCTGAACATTTCTTTGTTTCTTAGCCATTTGAGTTTCCACTATTGAGCATTCTCTGTTCAGATAGATCTGTACCCCATTTTAAAATTGGATTGTTTTCTTGATATCTAGTTTTTTGAGTTCTTTATATATTTTGGATATTAGCCCTCTACTGGATATGTAGTTGGTAAAAATCTTTTCCTATCTAGGCTGCCATTTTGGTCAAAGGATGGCATCCTTTGTCATATAGACGCTTCTCAGGTCCCCTTGTTAATTGTTGGTCTTAGTGCCTGCACAATTGATGTTCTGTTCAGGAAGTTGTCTCCTGTGCCAACACATTCAAGGCTATTTCCCACTTTCTTTTCTGTCAGGTTCAGTGTATTTGGTTTATGTTGAGGTCTTTGATCCACTTGGACTTGAGTTTTATGCAGGGTGATAGATATGTGTGGTAGTTTGAATGTAATTAGCTCCCATAAGTTCATAGGGAGTGGCACTATTAGGAGGTGTGGCCTTATTAAAGGAAGTGTGTAACTGTGGGGGTGGCCTTAAAGGTCTCTTTGCTTAAGCTATACTCATTGTGAACCTCAGGGTCTTTCCTGTTGTCTGTAGACCAAGATGTAAGAACTCTCAGCTCCTTCTCCAACACCATGTCTGCCTGCACGCTGCCTTGCTTCCTGCCATGATGATAATGGACTAAACCTCTGAACTGTAAGTGAGCCACCCCAATTAAATGTTTTCCTTTATAAGAGTTGCCGTGGTCATGGCATCTCTTTACAGAAATAGAAACCCTAATTAAGACAATATGGATCTATTTGCATTCTTCTACATGCTGACATCCAGTTAGACCAGCACCATTTGCTAAAGATGCTTTCTTTTTTCCATTGTATAATTTTGGGTTCTTTATCAAAAATCAGGAGTGTGGATTTATGTCTGGGTCTTTGATTTGATTCCATTGACCACCTGTCTGTTTTTATGTTAATACCATGAGGTTTTTATTACTATTGTTCTGTAGTACAGCTTGAAATCAGGGATGGTGATACCTCCAGAAGTTATTTTATCCTCCAGAAGTACAGGATTGTTTTAGCTATTCTATTTTTTTTTGTTCTTCCATATGAAGTTGAGTATTGTTCTTTATTTCTTTTTTTAAAGATTTATTTATTTATTTATTTAATGTGCACTGGTGTTTTGCCAGTATATACTCTGTATGAAGGTGTCGGACCTCCTGTAGCTGAGACTACAGACAGTTGTGAACTGCCATGTGGGTGCTGGGAATGGAACACAGGTCCTTTANAAGAGCAGCCAGTGCTCTTAACTGCTGAGCCATCTCTCCAGCCTCAAGTTATTGTTCTTACAAAATCTGTAAAGAATTGTATTAAAATTTTGATGGAGATTGTGTTGAATTTGTAGATTGCTTTTGGCAAGATGGCCATTTTTACTGTGTTAATCCTTCTCATCCATGAGCTTGGGAGATCTTTCCATTTTTGATATCTTCTCCAATTTTGTTCTTCAAAGACAGAAGTTCTTGTCATACAGGTCTTTTACTTGCTTGGTTAGAGTTACATCAAGATATTTTATATTATTTGTGGCTATTGTGAAGGGTGTTGTTTCCCTGATTTCTTTCTCTGCCCATTTATCACTTGTATATAGGAGGGCTGCTGATTTTTTTTGAGTTAATCTTGTATCCAGCCACTTCTCTGAAGGTGTTTATCAGCTGTAGGAGTTCCCTGGTAGAATTTTTGGGGTCCCATATGTATGTTATCATATCATCTGCAAATAGCAATATATTGACTTCTTCCTTTCCAATTTGTATTCCCTTGATTTCCTTTAGTTGTCTTATTGCTCTAGCAAGAACTTCCAGTACTATATTGAATAGATATGGAGACAGTGAACAACCTTGTCTTGTTCCCAACTTTAGTGGAATTGCTTTGAGTTTCTCTCTATTTAATTTGATGTTAGCTATCAGTTTGCTGTATATTGCTTCATTATGTTTAGGTATGTGCTTTGTATTTCTGATCTCTCTAAGATTTTTATCATAAAGGGGTGTAGGATTTTGTCAAAGGCTTTTTAAACATCTAATGAGATGATCATGTAGTTTTTTTCCTTTCCGTTTGTTTATATGGGGAATTACATTGACAGATTTTCATATGATGAACCATCCCTTCATCTCTGGAATGAAGCCTANTTGGTCATGGTGGATGATCCTTTTGATGTGTTCTTGGATTCAGTTTTCAAATATTTTATTGAGTATTTTTGCATCTATGTTCATGAGGGAAATTGGTCTGTAATTCTCTTTCTTTGTTGAATCTTTCTGTGGTTTGAGTATCATGGTGACTGTGGCTTCATAAAATGAATTTGGCAATGTTTCTTCTGTTTCTATTTTGTGGAATAATTTCAGAAGTATTGGTATTAGCTCTTCTTTGAAATTCTGGTAGAATTCTGTGACTAAACCATCTGGCCCTGAGCTTTTTTTGGTTGGAAAACTTTTAATGACTGCTTCTATTTCCTTAGGGGCTGTAGGTCCATTTAAATTGTTTATCTGATCTTGATTTAACTTTGGTAAGTAGTATCTATCAAGAAATTTGTCCATTTCTTTTAGATTTTCCAATTTTGTAGAGTACAGGTTTTCAAAGTATGACATAATGATTCTTTGGATTTCCTNGGTGTCTGTTGTTATGTCCCCTTTTTTGTTTCTGATTTTTTTAATTTGGATATTCTCTCTTTGACTTTTGGTTAGTTTGGATAAGGGTTTGTCCATGTTATTGATTTTCTCAAAGAACCAACTCTTTGTTTCATTGATTCTTTGTATTGTCCTCTTTGTTTCTATTTTATTGATTTCAGCCCTCAGTTTGATTATTTCCTGTTGTCTACTCTTCTTGGGTGTGTTTGCTTCATTTTGTTCTAGAGCTTTCAGGTGTGCTATTAAGTTGAGATCTCTCTACTTTATGAAGGCACTTAGTGCTATGAACTTTCCTCTTAGCACCACTTTCATTGTGTCCCATAAGTTTGGGTGTATTTTACATCCATTTTCATTGAATTCTAGGAAGTCTTTAATTTCTTCCTTGACCCAGTGGGTTTTCAGTAGAGAGTTGTTCAATTTCCATGAATTTGTAGGTTTTCTGTTGTTTTTATTGTTTGAGCTAGGATTTCAGGTAGGCCAGGTTGGCATCGAACTTGCTATATAGAGAAGGATGACCTTAAACTCCTGATCCTGGTGCCTCTACCTTCNGTGTAGCTTTGGCACCTTTCCTGGAACTCACTTGGTAGCCCAGGCTGGCCTCGAACTCACAGAGATCCGCCTGCCTCTGCCACCCGAGTGCTGGGATTAAAGGCGTGTGCCACCACTGCCCGGCGAAATCCAGTTTTAATCTGTGGTCATCTGGTAAGATTCAAGGGGTTATTTCAATTCTCTCGCATCTGTTGAGATTTTCTTTGTGACCAAATATGTGGTAAATTTTGGAGACGGTTCCATGAAGTGCTGAGAAAAAGATAAATTCTGTGTTTGGATGAAATGTTCTGTAGATCAAATGTTAGATCCATTTGAGTTATAATGTCTGTTAGTTCCATTATTTCTCTGTTTAGTTTCTGTCTGGATGACCTGTCCATTGGTGAAAGTAGGGTGTTGAAGTCTCCCTACTATTAATGTGTGGGGTTCATTGTGTGATTTAAATTGTAGTAGTGTTTACAAACTTGGGTGTCCTTGTGTCTGGGGCATAGATATTAAGAGCTGAAATGTCATCTTGGTGGACTTTTCCTTTGATGAGTATGTAGAGTCCTTCCCTATCTTTTCTGATTAGTTTTTGTTTGAAGCCCATTTTGTCAGATATTAAAATGGCTATATCAGCTTGCTTCTGAGGTCCATTGGCTTAGAATATCTTTTTCTATCCTTTAACCCTGAGTTAATGTTTATCCTTGATGTTAAGATGTGTTTCTTGGATTCAGAAGGAGGGATCCTGTTTTCATATCTGTTCTGTTATTCTATGTCTTTTTATCAGGGAATTGAAACCATTGATATTAAGAGTTATTGATGAGCAGTGTTTGTTGATTCCTGTTATTTTATTCTTGTGGTGTGCTTCTATTTCTCCCTCTTTTGATTTGCTTGTCTAAGAGTATTTATTTAACCTTTTTAGGTTGGAATTTTCCTCTTAGCATCTTCTGTAGAGCTTTGTTTATATAAAGATACATCTTAAATTTGGTTTTATCTTGGAATGTCTTTCTCCATCTACTGTGATTGAAAGTTTTGCTGGATATAGAAGTCTGAGCTGATATTTGTGGTCTTTTAGAGTCTTCATCACATCTGTTGAGGCCCTTCTAGCTTTCAGACTCTTCATTTTGAAGTCAAATGTTGTCCTAATAGGTCTGCCTTTATATATTACTTGGTCTTTTTTCCTTGCANCTTTTAATATTCTTTCTTTGTTCTGTACATTTAGTGTTTTGATTATTGTGTGCCAAGGGGAATTTCTTTTCTGGTCTNGTCTATTTGGTATGCTTCTTGTTCCCGATAGATACCTTCTTCTTNAGGTTAGGAAATTTTCTTCTATGATTTTGTTGAAAATATTTTCTGTGCCTTTGGTCTTGGTTTCTTCTCTTTCCTCTATTCCTATTATTCTTAGTTTTGGTCTTTTCATAGTATCCCAGATTTCTTGGATGTATTAAACTTGGAACTTTTTCAATTTAACTTTTTATTTTTGACTTAGGTGTCCATTTCTTCTATCTTGTGTTCAATGCCTGAGATTCTCTGTTTTAGCTCTTGTATTTTGTTGGTGAGACTTGTCTCTGAGGTTCCTGTTTGAGTTCCTAAACTTTGCATGTCCAGATTTCCTTCAGTTTAGGTTTTCCTTTTAGGTCTTGAACTGTTTTATTCACTTCCCTCCCCTGATTGTTTGGGTCCATAGATTTTTTTAAAAAAGAAGATTTATTAATTTTCTCTTTAATAATCTTTATCATATTTCTAAAGGCTATGTTAAGGTCCTTGTATTGTGCTTCAGCTACGTTGTATTGCTCTGGGACTATTGTAGTACGGTTGCTGGGCTTTAGTGGGGACATATTGTCCAGGCTATTTTGACTGCATTTTTACACTTGTGTCTAGGCATCTGGGTTTGGGATGATTGTAATTCTAGGTGCTGATATCTAGTCTTATCTTTGTTGAGTGGCTGTTTTGTTCCTTGCTTTCTGTTGCCCTGTCTAGTTCTTAGGAAAGCCTGGTGGCTGTGTGTTGCCTAGTAGAAAATGGGAGTTCTGGGTACAATGCATTTCTAGGTGAAGCTGATGGTTAGGGATGGGGATAGGCTAGATGTGGCGGGGGGGTGGCACCTAGGGATTCCACAGGAGAGTGGAAAGCATGATGTTCCACCAGAATCTACTTAGCTTCCTGGGACTGGGGGCAGAGAGTGAGGAAAGACCACAGCAGGTACCTTGCTATACAGTTGGGGATGAGACTTAGAGATTGTATTTGGAGGAGAGGAGGGAGACTGACGATCTGAAGTTAGCCTACCTGCTTTGCTGGCCTGTGTCATTTACTTATCTTTAGTGTGTGTGTGTGTGTGTGTGTGTGTGTGTGTGTGTGTGACATACTTGTGCATACACATATGCATGTGTGAGAGTGTGTGCATGCCATGGAGGACAACTTGTAGGAATCAGTTCTTGCGTCCTGTCATGTGAATTCTAGGTACTGAGCTCACATTGTCAGGCTTGGCAACAAGCATTCTTACCTACTAGCCCATCTTGCTGACTCAGGGTTCTGATTTTGATGAGTGCTATGCCCTACTTCCCAAAGCCACTTCTTGTCCCAAGGTTTTGACAGGTTTGTTTATTCCCCAAATAAATGTCAATTAATAAATCTGAGGGCCTAATCACATTGATGAGCCTTCTTCTTCCCTCTTCCTCTTCTTCCTCCTCTTCCTCTTCTTCTTCTTTTGTAGTTATCCATCTCTGGCAAGCTCTAGCTCTTAGTCTTTAAAACATTCAGCAGTGTCTATACAATGGGAGTAAGCGAAATCTTCCCATCCTTAGTGTCTGGCTTTGCGTTTTCCATCACTCAGTGAGAACTTAGTACACCCCTGTGTGTTTCCCCAGACCTGGTGAGGCTGTCTTACAGCCTTGGTGCCAGCGGCGTCTACTTCATTGATTCTATTTGCATTTTATTTAGAGACGATGTCTTTATGGGACACTAGTTATTTTGAAATCCAGTTCTTAAAAGTAACATTAATTTTTAAGAAGAACATTTTAGTAACCTATTCTTTTGAACTGTGGTTCAGCTCTACTGGTCTCAGTAGTTATCTGGGTTGTCAGAGATGAGATCATTTTAACAGAGAAAACAGCTCAAAGAGAAAGCATCCTGGCATATTTTCTCCTTTGGAAGCAGGAAACTGTTTCTGCATTAGGCTTGAAATGTCACGCTTGTTATTTGCCGACTGGGAGGAAGATACGCTGCTGGACGAAGGGAACTAAAGAAGTTGAGATGCAGAAGGAATAGTGAGGTGACAAGCAGGTCGGTGGTCGCCTGGGGCTGTGGGGAATTGGGACGGCTGCTAGGGGAAAGAGTATCTTTTGTGGAGGGGATGGAATGCGGCAAAGCTGACTTTGGTGATAGCTGCACATCTCTGTGAATTTATAAAAATTGATGGAATTGTGCACTTGATAATGTCCTAAAATAATGTCAGTAGTAAAAACTGCAACAGGTAAGGAGCTTGTACGTGACCATCAGGCATAAAGGGCACTGTGTGAGAATGCACAGTGCAGCTTCCCCAACAATTTTCCTGTACATTTGGGATCTTATTTATTTTATGCAAATTCCATTTATTAGTAGTTTCCCCAGATCATATCTAATGTGTATTTCTAGATACTAATAAGGAAAACCCAGAACTTAAAATAATGATAAAAAAACTAGTTAAAATGGAGTAAAACATATGACGTACCTAGGGACAAATTTGACAAAAGATGTGCAAAACCCATACACTGATAATTATATATTATTCCGAGAGAAATTAAAGAAGACATAACTANATGGAAATATATACTCTGCTTATGAGTTGGAAGACTATATTAGCATATTAATTGTGCCCAAATCAATCCATGTATTTAACACAATCCCAACAGGCCTACTGTAGAAATTGACAAGTCAATTTGGAAATCCATATGGAAATGAAAAGGAAGTAGACTAGATAAAACACCTTGAAAAAGAACGAGGTTGGAGGGCTTATCCTAAATCATCNACAGTCTGATTGCAAAGCTATATTAATCAAGAAAATGTGGCATTGGTNTAATGATAGACNTATCGATTAATGGAATCAAATAGAGTCTANCAATTGACTTACACATATGTGGTAATTGATACTGTTTCTAAGTTCTAAAGGCAACGTAGTGAAGAAAGGATAGGTTTTCTTAACAAATGCTGCTAAAATGGTTAGATACATACACGCTAAACAGCCTTGGAGATCTATATCTATATCTATATATCTCGCACCATTGACTAGAATTAGATAAAAATGGGCTATAGTCATAAACATACAACTCAAAACTTTAAAAATTATAGAATGAAAATAGAAAGTCATTGTGGTCATGGNTTATAAATATAATATTTTAAACAACATTAAAAGTATGATATATGAAAGAAAAAATGTTAAATTTTCATAAAACAGTATTAGAATAAAAAGATATCAGAGACTAGAAGAAAATATTGGCAAATTGAATGTCTGATAAAGACTTGTATCCAGAGTATACAAAGACTGTTTGGAGTTTACTACCATCACTACTACTAGTTAACCTTATGGAAATTAGGCAAACTATTTAACAAACTCTTTCCCACAGAAGCNATATGGATGGCAGGTGAGCAGCTGGGGAGATGCTCAGTGCCACTGGTCNTCACGGAAATGCAAACTTGAATTCCAGCGGCTACCTCTACATACATGTTGAAGTATATGAACTGAAACCTGCTGTGTCCATGGTTGCTTGGAATCTGTAGTGACTCATCATTTCCCAGTGGCAATACAAGATGATACAACTAGTCTGGCAGAATTGGCAATTTCTTTAAAAGTGAAATGTATAATTATCAAATGTTCCCACTCCTTTTCTTAATGGAATCAATCTGCAGAGACTCATACACAAGTTCATGTCAGCTTTAATTGTCACAACCTCCAACAAGAAACAGCCCAAACGCTCATTGACACGTGACTGGCTAAAGAAACAATGGAATATTGCTTGACGATAAAAAAGAATGAATTCATAACAACATCGTTGAAATTTTGAAGGTCCTGTATTAGATGAAGGAAAAAAGATAGTAAAAAAAACCAGTACCCACAGTGTGATTAAGTTAATATAAATACTGAAAACATGTACATGATTTTGATTTTGTGATGGGACCACAAGGGTATATTTATGTCAAGACTTAACAAGATGTTCATTATTATATATGATAAACAAATGTGCAATTNGAATGCATGTAGTTTATTGTATGCCTTTCATACTTCAATAAAATCACTAAAATATTTTTACCATGTATTTAAGAGAGCAGTCTCTGTATACGGCTAGACCTCTAGAGGAGTGGCTCTATTCTGTAGTCTTCCCCTGAGGCAACATATATCCAGTACTACTAGTCTACACAACCTTCTGTAGGCAGCACAGTAGTATCATGGCTTACTTCTATTTTAGTCCATTCTATATGATATTGTTATGTTATGAAGAAAAATAGAAAGATGATCACACTCTATCAGCCTACCATTTCTTACAGAATTAAACNCAAGTTTCTCAGATTGGCATTGAAAGTGAGCCACAATTTGGTGGCTTTCTGCTTCTCCCTGTTCAATAGACACAGAGATGGAGAACAGTGGGCCCAGAGGACATCGTACTGATCCAAAGATTATTCTCAAACTTAAAACTAAATGAAACTTAGCTTGCATGGGTTTGGATTCTATTGGACCTCTGATTCCTTCTCNTCAAATTCTGTCTTTGGCAATGGAAGGTCTGCCCTCAATGTGGGCAACATCCAGTGAGCTGGGTGTTAGGGGAAAAAGCATAATGGGGAGGGTCTTGCTCTTTCTGCTTCAGAGCTGGAGCACCTCTATCCTGCTCTTGGCTTTTAAAACTCCAGGTTCTGTGGCTTTTGCACTTGAACAAAGGACAGCTTTCCATGCCTTGTCTCAGCTCATAGACCTATAACCTCACACTGAGAGTTAGGGTGTCTTTTTGCCTAGTTCTATGGACTTTGGCCTTGTACTGAGCTATGCTACTGAGTTCTCTGCTTCTCCAGCTTCCAGACACCCTCATGTGACTTCTCAGACCCCCAAACCAAGTCACTTTACCCAATGAATTCTTATTTCCGTCTTTTGGTTGCTATTGATTTTNAGTGGTTTGAATATAATGACTCACATAGGCTCAGATATTTGAACAGTTGGTGGTGCTGTTTGGGGAGATTTAGGAGGTGACCTTACTGCAGAAAATATGTCACAGGAGGCAGGCTTTGAGATGAAAATCATTTGGCCATTTCCAGATGGATCTCTCTNCTTTGTGCTTGCCATTCAAGATGTGAGTTCTTGGCTTCCTGTTCCTTCTGCCATGTCTNCCACTTGTTGTAAGCCTGCACTCCGCCATCATGGNCTTTTGTCCTGGCACAATAAACCAAATAAACTCTATCTTCCCTAAGTTGCCTTTGATCATGATGTTTTATCACAGCAACAGAAAANTAATATAAATTCCATCTAGTGAACTCTTTATTAAGACTATATATTTACTTGAGTGTATAGCTGCCCACTTAAAATTATATCTTGATCTCCTTTGTGGCCAGCTGTGGCCAAACAAATTCATTATGACTAATGCAACAGGAGCAGTGATCNATGCAATATCTANAGCACTANCTCAAAGAATCTACTCAAATCTGCTGATGGGAGGGCTTTGCCTCCTGCTGGCTGGAATGGGAACATGCTGTCTCCTGAGGTTTTAGACTGAAAGATACTTACCTCATTTTAGAATTTAGAGGAGTTGTTCCAGAAAGGCAAACACTGTCTATTCTCTCTTCAATGTTTATCCTAATTTCAAGTCTTTAGATTTGTCTGTTTAATTTGGGATACCTCTAGAAGCCAGGAAAGTAGAAAAGGGTCAGAAGAGGTAGAGAAAAGAGTTTAAGGGGTGGGTAGTAGAAAATAGAGGGTATGAAGGGGCAAGAGAAAATAAGTGGGGAGGGATAGGAGGTAAAGCAGAGAAGCAGTTGGGGGAAGTATAACTAGTACTAAGGATGTTTGAAGAAGTCATATGGAAATTTACTGTTTTATAAGCATCCATATATTCTATTATGTATGTATGTATGTATGTATGTATGTATCTATCTATCATCATCATCATCATCATCATCATCATCATCATCATCATCATCTATGAGATTTAATTGGAGTTACTCTACACAGGGAGATAATGTTCCTCCCAGAATCCATAGTTTATTAAACAAAAAACCCAGTGTCAGATGTGAGTTGTTTGTCAGAAGTTTGCAGATACCCCCTAAAACAATGCAGGCTGTTGGCATTGCTTTTGCAAGGTCCTATTGCTAAAGACACCACACTTTGACCACAGACCATGGAGAAACCAAGTTGGTACCGATCAGGAAACATCTGTCCTATTGGCTAGCTTTCACAGACTAGAAAATGCTATGCAGGTTGCCAGGTGATAAAAGCCATCAACAGTCTGACCTATCTGTGAACTGTGTGAGCTGTAATAGTGACTAGGATGACAAAATATGCCTCTGGGTGGTAGATGTTATGGGGTAACCAACCACTGTCTGATCAGATTTAAGATGGACTCCACAGAAGGAAACCCATTCCTGGTATGGTAAATCTGTTAAGAATCCATGATTGGGGAGCTCATAGGCTCCAGGTAGATGAATCTATTACTATTCTTTTCCTGAAGGAACACAGTATCAAAGTACCCTCTAAATTGTAATTTGTATTTCTATACCCATAGGTATACCTGTAAAACTGTATAGAAATACAGTTTTCAGTCCTCATCAAGGCTTTTTTTGNCTCATAACTGGCCAAAGTACAGAGAGTAAGTGTCTATAGAATGCTCAGTCTTAAATGGATATCTGTTTTACACTCCCTCACCCTAAGGCTCAGGGAACATCTTGGAAGAGGCTGTGGNAAGATTGCTAGGAGTCTGAGGATGGNGAGGATGGAGAGGAGTCTGGACATGGCAGGACTGAGNCCCTCATGAACTCATAGCAGATGTGGTTGTCTACATAAGCTAATACAGTATCAGTTCAATCTCTATTTCAGCNTGGAGAGAGGGGCTGAGGAGCACTGACATTTGAAGGCTCCTGGGGAGGGGTATTCAGGGTTTTTCAAGGGTGTGGTCCCTGGTAGATTGCCCATGTTCCAGTGGATGACTCTATGTACAAATGGACTGCACTGGACACAGTGTGTTATAAAAAGAAGAAAAGGACATGAATGGTTGGGGAACACGAGGAAGAGGGGTCAGGGATGACCATAAGGGTTGTGAGGGGTGACATGACCAAAATACACTATACACATGTATGAAAAAGAATGAATAAATAAAGACACAAAAGGTTATATATACACATGTGAACATATTTACATATGTACGATACACGTAACAATAATAATTAAGGAAGGGATCATGAATTTTGGAGGAAAAGAGAAGAGTTGGGTGGGAAGAAGGAGGTGTGGGAGTAATGTAGATGTAGTGCTTAGATATGAAATTATAAAAAATGAAGTTTAAGAAAAGAGGTCTCTGATGCTAATAGAGTTATTATACCAGCTCTGGCTGCATTTTTTTTTTTGTGAGAAAGAAATACAGTTCTATCTTATGCAGGCCATTGTGATTTCCAGTCTTTTTATTATAACACAATACAAGCACAGTATAAGCAAACAGACATATGCATACACACATGAACACACACACACGCACACACACACACACACACACACACACACACACACA
>LZPO01027368.1:1090935-1134158 GCA_001675575.1 Neotoma lepida
TGTGTGTGTGTGTGTGTGTGTGTGTGTGTGTGTGTGTGTGTGTGTGTTACCCTCATGGAATATACAGATTTCTCAGCAGGAAAGAGGAAGTGTGGAGTCAAATGAAAAGGTAGTGGACGGGCATATATGTCTCTTTAGCAACCATGTAGCATTCTTGTGTTGACTGTCCTCATGGCCCAGTGGATCAGATAGGGCACCATCCACAGTCATCACTCTAGCAGGCTGGTCTGTAACCTGGGACCTTTACCTACATCTGTGCCGTGTGATCCAAACTTCCTTAATGGCTTCTTTTGATGTTCTTGTATTTTTATAAATCTTCATGCAGGATGAAGTTCTGGAAGGAGCTGCTATTTTAGAGGAGAAAGTCAGTGTTCTTGCTACAGGAGAATAAGCCAGAGCAGCTCNAGGCCTACAAGCTCAAGATGGGTGGAGACNAACTCACCAGTCCCTCTGCTGTCTCGTCCTTTTAGGTNTGTGCGATCTCTGGGCAGTTCAACATGACTGTTTGTATTCACAGTGTAGGTNACGCGACATTTCCTTGTGGTCACACGTGTCAGGTGGAGTTGCCTAACAATAGCCACAGGAATACTTCTTCCTGTCATGATCTCCAGAATTTTGCAGCTCTCATTGAGAAATAGAGTCTAGGGTGGGTGGGGTGCACCCATGTCGTCTCAGCTCTTGGAAGGAGGAACCTGAAGACTGAGAGTTTGTCACACTGGTGTTCCATANCCAGATCTTGTGCTAAAACAAAATGAAAGAAAACAGAGTACACAAGGAAAAATGGAGATGCTTTGTTGGAGCTAACCACATGTTGGTAAGAAGCACTGAGAACTCAGCTTTCCTGAGTTGCCGCCCACGTTAGGGTGGGCCTTAGGTGATGCAGCCACCTTTGAGGCACACGTACTCCTATAAGTAACCCCTCATCCATGCACCTGTAAGCAACCTCAATAAACTTACTTGTTTACCAAGCTAGATGGGAGTTGAATTACTTCTTTGGTCAACAATCAGCATCCTTTCTGAGGTGAATAGACCTTTGTTCATGTCTTCCTGGGAAAAGTCATACAGCAAGGTGACATTATAATGTGACTCCAACGCTAAATACTAGAAGATGGTATGGTTCCTAATGGTGCTTATTCTCTCTCTAAAAGTGAACCCACCAAGCAGAGGAGCAGCACCCTATTCTCAGTGAAGGTCTGAGACTGAGCTTGCAGACCCTTCTGTAGATGCTGATTTATGATAACTTTAGTAAAGTTACCTCTCCTAAAGTCTTGATCAAACATTGTGTTAGGTGTATCACTTCATGTCTGCAAAATCAGGCAATTGGAGAAGGTCATAAAAGTAATCGTTGCTCAAGGCTGCGACTAGAATTTGTTTTTGTTGCTAATGAAAAGCAACCTNTGTTTTGATGTTTTGCTTTCATTTGCATTTGGGTATTTCTAACAGAAGCGAAACATTTAGGAGAGATGGGTGAAGATCCCAGAAGGGAACCTCGCTGTGCTTCATTAATTGTAGCAAGGCATTCTGAGGAGACTGGAAGCCCCACAGCCCTGTGGATTGNAAGAATATGCTGGAGACTTCCTGGGGTACAAATCTTTAGATGAATTGTTACATGATCCTTCTCTTGTGAAGAGCCTCAGAAACAACAATGGATTGCAACACTCTTTTGTGATTTCTAATGAAACACATTCATTTTAAGGGGAAAAAAATGAATATTTATCTAAGTAGGATTCATACCCTTAAGTCTGAATTCCTATACTCCACAGAGGCACATATACATACACATGTTTCTATGCTGTGGGATGTCTTTCTATACGCTGTGAATATGTCTTGCTTTCATTGGTTGATAAATAAAGCTGTTTGGCCAATAGTGAGGCAGAATAAGGTTAGGTGGTACATTCAACCTGAAGATGGAGGTGAAGAAGGGCGGAGTCAGGACAAACTCTGCNAACCTAGAAGGAAGATGTGAAAGAACTGGTAAGCCACAGGCCATGTGGTGATACATAGATTAATAGAAATGGGTTAATTTAAATGTAAGAGCTAGCTAGTACTAAGCCTGAGCCATCGGCCAAACATTTGTAATTAATATAAGTCTCTGAGTGATTATTTAAAAGTGACTCTGGATGAGGCAGGGCAGAGAAAAGCCTTTGATTATATTTCTACAAGTAAGCCCAGCTCACTGAAGAAGGGTTCTGATAGATAGTAAGGCTATTGTAATCTTGTGGATCTACTTTACAAAGTGTTGGAACGAACTGGGGTGCGGTGATGCCAGCCTTTAATCCCAGCACCTGAGAGGGAGAGGCAGGTGGATCTCTAAATTCCAGGCCATCCTGGTCTCCATAACAAGTTCTGGGCCAGCCAAAGCTACATAAGTGAGACACTGTCTCAGAAAAGAATGATGGAATGAACTATTGCTTTTTCTAATAATTTAAAAAGAAACATAANAGTCTATTTGTTTCCACCTGAAACAGGTGGCTCAACTGATTTTGGCATTAGAGACAAAGAGGCAGGGCTGAAATGTTCCTCCTGAAGTTAAAACAACAAAACCAAAGCATCCATTCAAACACAAACACAACAACAAAGCCAAGAACAACTACAGGAACACACACTTGTATATCCATTGTGATGTCAGCTTTCTTCTAAGCACAGGGTTGCATGACTTGAGCTCTGAGCTAAGTCCATATGTCCAGTTTCATGTCTGGGTTGTGGTAATGTGAGCCTGGACTTCCTCATGGATAAACTTGATGGCTTTGCCCTCAAAATGTTATTTTGATCATTTGTTCAACAGNGGCAGGGATCCTTCACTTCAGCCTTCTGAATGGGTTATATGCGTATACAGAGTTCTGTATGTATGCTGAAGTTTAAGAATTGAATTAAACACAGAAAGAGAAAAAAAATCAAGCCTTTCTGCTAGAAGCCACATTGCTTTGTTGAAACTTGGCAAGGGAGAGGAGATAGGAGCTATTCAGGGCTGTGAGATGAAGATGTTCTGTTGAGACATGCCTTGGATGCTATCGCTCTTCTGCCTCTAAACTCAGAAAAATAATGTCAACCACATTGATATCTTGATTTTGTTTATCTAAAAGAACAGTGAGCAATCAAACAACCCCTCTGAGTTAGAAGTATTAAAAAATNCTTTCCATTTATCAATACTTTTTACATGTGGTTCAAGATTTAGTCCTGAAATAAGAGTGCCCTAAGCGACTGCACAGCCTCCACCATAGGAGAATAATAGAAACATATGTACCGTGCCATATTCCCCAGTATCTTTTGTCTTCCAAGCTCCTAGCTAAAAATGGTCCATGCTAGGGTTTCACTGGCTCTTTCTATGAGCTGNGCTGTTTCCAGGGTTCGAAAGTGAAGGCAGAGAAGAGAGAAATGGGGATGGAGGTGCTTGGTGAGAGAAAGGAGATGTATGAAAGTAGCTCATCAAAGTCCACTTTTGGCAGCCACCTGTTGAGCATGGAAAGAAGATGAATCACCAGTTTAGGCCCATGACAGTTTCTCTGAAATGAGAAAAAAAAAGGCCCCAGTAAATGCATGCAGCCTGCTCCCATCATCCCTTTAATAACCTGTAATATTGTAGCAGGATATTTTTGTCACACTGAATCTGATTGATGGTCTTGCCTATAAGACATTACAAGTGTAGAGTAAATTGACCGAACACCTAAACATACAAATTATTAAAAGGAGGGGGAGCAGCCCTTGGCCTCCTGGGGAAAGCAGGCAGGCTTTAGTTAAGATGCTCCTATTTCCAAGTGCAATCTATAGTCTATTGACTTGTGGCAGTGTCTTTTTAGATGTGTGAGGAAACTGTCATACATTGCAAATGAGGAGCTGTTTTGACGCTGGAATCTCAGTGAGTGCCAGGGAGGAATGATATCAGCTGTCTGGTCTGTTCAGGTTAAATGAAGTTGCATTGGTGCCCACAGACAGGCATTCATTTCCCTTTCTTCTCTGGCTGGTCTGTGTGCACAATTACTCTGATTAGGATGATAGTAATGTGTTCCTGACACCCACTGTATTGACAGTGTGCAGAATTTTCCACTCAAGTGGCACCAGTCATTACTTAGCTGCTCAGATATTGTGACAGGGAAGATCCACGCCTGCCATTCAAGTCTATCAGTGACAAAGAGGGCTTAGACCCTGGCCATATACCTCAAAATTAAAGCAGTCAAAGTCATCTCCTGTGGAATATGATAAAACTCTTAGGTGCAACTCTCCTAGCCTCCCTCAACAATTTTTGGACTGGATTTATCTTTTTCTCCTCANAACCNTTTGTTTTCAGATTGCCACAACTATGAGATATTTTATTTCTTCATGCAACCAACACTTATTTCTTCTCCTGCTTTAGGCCAAGAGGACTGAGCCGTATAAATGATAAGGTCCTTCTTGGTTGGAGCTGTGTGATTCTAGATGGGGTGGGGACTTAAAGGACCTCTCAGAGAGAAGGGTATTTAAATAAATCTTTGCATTGCATACATATAGGGCAGGATCCACACAGATGTGTANCACAAGGGTTCAAAGGTCAACCAACATGGTCTCTTGACCTCAAGGTGTTTTCTGCTAAGAACTAAAGTTAAACTATCCACAAAATCAATTCTTGTTCCAGACAAATGTGCTAAGTAAGCTCCTGCCCCTGAGATGCAAGTGAAACCTGTTAGACTTCTCCACTCACCTCAAATCCCTGAGGAGAATTNATGGGGGTAATTCTCCTTGGGAACAATTCCTGCAGAGATCTCTATCTCCCTGACCCTTGAGACCACTTGCTTACTTCATCAGCAGTAGATGCTGCCTCTAGCTGTATCTCTTCCACTATGGGAACAATCACAGAATCCTTAGCATCCTTGGATGTTCACCTCTGTCTGACTTTACTCTTTTGTTTTCTTGCCCACTGCTAAGCAAGAAAGGCATTGGATGGACACNGATGACTCAGTCACGTGGAGAGAGTCCAGGAGCCATCCAAGGCCAATCAGAAAAGGTGAAATGATGCCGTGAGCAAGCCAGGGCTTTTGTATCATGTACTCCCTAGTTGGGAAAAGATACTTTTTCAATGACAAACNATACTATCAGTGACAAAGAGAGCGTAGACCCTAGCCATACACCTCTTCTCAGTGACAATGGANGCGAACGTTGTGTGTATTATATGTGTGGACACATAAAATTCCCCTTTCGTTTGCTGTACTCTCTTTTAACATCTGGAATAGAAGTCAGCCATGAAAGAGGCCTTTTGCCTAGAGCCTGATGATTATTTTTGACTCTTGAGGAAGGATCTGTGAGTTCAGACTTTTTTCCATTCCACTNTCACCCTTTCATTCCTAATGACTGTGGAGTGAAGCTCTCAGAGCCTCCTTCTCTCCTGGTATGTTTATTTACCTCACACACTTTTCAGCAGCTGTCGTCCACTTTACCTTTCTCTCCACAGGGCGGACTTTCCAGCTCACGTCCTAGAAGAATTCTGAATTTTCTTCCAGTGGTTTGTATTTCAAAATACTGCTCCTTGAGGAAAATGTAAGTATTTTTTGTATGTATTGATACTTGGGCTTGTGCATTTTTCTCCAGAAAATGAAAGTGTTCTGCTTTAAGAGATCCCAAATGCAGATTCACCGGACAAGCTAATTGAAGAAATGATTAAATTACAGAAGCNTTATTTTTGCTCTCTAAGAGTTAAATCAAAATTCTCTTAAGTAGTCTTTTAAATTAAATATAATTACATTTATGTTTACAATTACATATCATATAAAATGCAACATAATATAATCATTATATAATTGCATAATATATTCATATGTAATGCTATATATTAATATATATGATTTTCTTAATTACTTTTGATCAGGTCTATAATAAAATAAATTCCCTCTTCATACACATTGAAAAACAATAATACAGCAATAGTCAACATTTTGGCTTTTGAAGCCATCAATGTACAGCTCATAAGTATTTATTAGGAGATAGTTTCTTTAAAAAAATCTTTAAAATTAGACTTGGAGGTGGCAGCCCTCATTTGTTAAGCTGAGCTTCAGGACAAATGATGCCCTAGGGAATGGAACCTGTTTTAGATTCAGTTTTGGAAAACATTTTTTTTGGTGATGTGTCAAATTATGGGAGAAGTTTCTGGCTTAATCTTTCAAAAGAGAGTGCCTCCTCCCAGCCCCAATCACTTCTTCTCCTACCTTAATTTACTAAAGATGAGTTACTCTCTATCAACCACCTATATGTCTTGTGAGTCATATTGATCTCAACATGTGATGCAGTCCTGGGCTAAGATAAAATTGGTTTAATGGTCCCCTTTCCCCCTCCCAGTATTTCCAAGGATACTTAAGCATGCAAGGGATACCACAGGCCCCTTTCCCNATCAGGAGAGCATGTCTGGGAAGCTTACCATGAAGGACATGTCTTCCACAGCATCATCAATACCTTGATAGCTCTGGGCTAATTGAATCTTGTGACTTTCAGTTCTTGTTGGTAATAGGTCCAGATGTAGACATTTGTGTGGAACATTCTCTGTTGGCACATACTTATTCTTCTCCTTGTTCCATGGAACAATTTTCAAGAGAACAAAATGACTACATTTCTGACTATAGCTCTTTCATTTAGGTTAAAAATTATTATTTTTGCTTGGTGATCACATGTATTTTTTTTATCATTTTTATTCTGTTAAAAAAGTAAAGATTTCCCCAAACCTAAAAAAAGTTTGCATTCTTTTTTTTTGAGATTTATTTTTATGTGTGTGTGCATGTGTGTGTGTGTGTGTGTGTGTGTGCGCACATGCATGTGTCTGTGTAAATTTAGGTGCACCATGTATGTGCAGGTGCCTTTGGAGGGCTTGGCCCCCTGGAGCTCAAATTACAGATGATTTTGAACTGCCGGATGTGGGTCTGGGAACCCAACATAGGTCCTCTGGAAGAGCGCACTCTGAGCTGCTGAGCCATTTCTCCAGCGCCAACATTTTTATTTTTAAGTGGAAAATACTGACTGACATTTGCTCCAGATCAATGTCTTTAATAATTCAAGTATTGGGGCTGAAGAAATAGCTCAGTGGTTGAGAGTACATACCACTCTTACAGAGGTCCTTACTTCCTTTCCCAACAGCCACATTGGATAGCTCACAACTACCTGTAACTCTAGTTCCAGGAGATCTGATGCCCTCTTCTGGCCTCTGAGGGCACCTGCACTCATATGCACATACCCTCCCCCCTCCCCAGGAGGCATGTAATTAAAGCTGAAAAATTATTTAAAGTTTAAGTATCTTAGATTTTGTTTTAAAAGGGCTACCCATAGTGATCAATAGTGAGTTATTAGATACACAGTGCATTATAAGTTGTTTANATAGTTATCTCAGTCTTCCAAGCACCTCACGGGACCAGATGGAAAGACACACCGGCCACATTTTCTAGGTGCAGATTGAGGGGAATATTACACACTTAGATCAAGGTCAGCCCTCCAGTAAGAGGTGATAGTCCACCTTGGTTCTGCCTCCAACACTGCTGCTTCCCCTTTGCAAATGCACTGACTGTCAGGTGGGTGTGTAGATTCTGTTAGCGCTCTGGTGTTGGAATAGCAAGCTAAATGCTTCACTGGTTCTCCCAGGGGTTGCTATTCTATTTGTGGTGAGAACTCTAATCAGAAAAAGCAACATTAAGCCTTTTCTAGGCTTGTGGTATTGCAAAGAGTGACAGTCACACAAACATGAGACCCAGTCAGACTTGATCTCATAATTCCATTTGGGAATATTCTTTTTTATTTTTAATTTTTTTTAAATTACATCTAAGTGTTTTCCCTTTGTGTATGTCTGTGTAACATGAACATGCCTGGTGCCTGCAGAGGGCAGAGGAGGGTGCTGGATTCCATGGAACTGGATTACAAACTGTTGTTAGCCAGCAGTGCTGAGAATCAAACACGGGTGGTGTGGAAGAACAGCCAGTGCTCTCAACAGCTGAGCCATCTATCCAGCCCTCGGAATATTCTTAACTCAGATTCTGAAGCTATCATTTCTGTTTCCTAAATAATCTCATAGAAAGTAAGCTGTTTACCTCTCAGTGACTGAGGATAATGAAGGTCAGGTTTTCTTTTCTTTTTATTTATTTATTTTTGAGACANAGTCACACTGTGTAGCCTTGGCCAGCTTGGAACTCACAAGGTAGACCAGGATGGCCCCAAACTCATAAAAATCCACCTGCCTCTGTCTTCTAAGTGCTGGGATTAAAGTTGTGTATCACCTTCCCTTCATGGCTGATGGGGTTTCCTATTTCCAACTCTCAAGGGTCTTCTACACAGTTCAAGCTGACCTTGGGCTCATCATCTTCCTACTTTGGCTTCCCGAGTGCTGAAATTGAGGCTTGTGCTACCATGCTCAGCATTCTTGTCTCATTTCTGACAATGATTTAACATCTTTGGGCTTATTTGGCATTGCTTATTCTTCTTCCTGTCCAGAAATAGCAGAGGATGATGAGATACTGTGGAGATAGTGTTTGGGACTTGAATGTGGCTTTAACACTTAGGGATAGGGCCTGATGAAGGTCACATGAAAGAGGACTGGAAATGACAGAATGGTGAAAGGCTTTTGCAAATACTACTGGGGACTCTGGGGTATAAGCTTGGATATTTTGATTTTTGGTTTAAATAATGATTTTCTTTGATTTTTCTCTAGGGCCCTGTTAATTCCTTTGTTTATTAGTAGGTTGGATACCCTAGGCTGTTCAGAAGTACCAAATGTCAGGCATCCCTATCTGTTGGTGTCGGGTAAAATTGACAGATACATTGTTATACTTTGGTGTGTAGTTATTTTTCTACCCATCAAAGTTCTGATAAAGGAGCTTCTACAAGCATGGTTGGAAATTAGAACCTGTCAACATAGAGGGTTTTGTTTTGGGACAGCATTTCAGTATGTATTCCAGCTACATAGCTCGGGATAGCCTCAAATCCACAGACTCCTCTCGTGTCCATTTCCCAAGTATTGGGTTCTAGGCNTGTACTCTGAAACTGAACAGAAGACATTTGATGCTGTTTCTTCCTATTAAATATTCCTCCCATCTTATTATTTCCCTAAAAGCTGATGTCCACCATTTGCAAATGATAGGGTCCCTGTAGCAGCTTCTATAGAGCACATGCAGGGGTGGCAGCTAATGAATATAAACTCTTAAGCAGGAAAACAAATGGCTTCCACGCACAAAGCATGGATACTCTTTGGGATGAGGGGGGCATTGCTCACAGGGAACGCAGGGAAAATAGCTCCGAAAGAGAATTTACAGGGAGACTTTCATCAGTAAGTGTTAGCTACCTCTGGGAAGCTGAGAGCAGCTGTCAGGTCTCATTATCGCCACTGGGTGTCACTCCAGGCAGCCTTCTAGTCAAGGTTAAACTAGAGTTAAGGGGATGCGCAGCTAAGCACACAGAAGGGAAATAATGGAAGGAACAAAAACTGTCTCTCTCAACACGCATTAGGAGTTTGAATGAGAAGGAAGAAAGCACCATGAATGGAATGAAGCTAGAGATCTCAAGAATTGCAGTTGGAGTGTTTCAAGACAGGGACCACCCCACTGGCTCACTGAAGCGAGACCTCAGAAAGAGAGAAAAAGCCCAGCTGGGTCGCTAACTGCACAGTACGAGTATTTTGAAGGATTTTGATCCATGCAGCCTAACTACATTCTTGGAACGCCATAGCCTGTTACATTAAAGGTCATACGCCTTTTGCTCCATGTCCCCTCAGTGTCTGTGGTATATACTGTAGGGTGGTCCAGAGGGANAACGTGTGCTTGCCATAGTCGGCGCTGGCTCGCAGCTTCGGCTCCAGCACCACACTGCCTTGGACACCTATTTGACATCCTTTGCCTTATTAAATCATTGTGTTTGATTCGTTTAAATACCTAGATCTCTTTGTCTCACTTCTCCATGATCTAATTGGAACTCTGGGGCCAGTGAGATGAAGAGACAGCAGGGAGATAAGAAGTCGGGAGCTGCTCTCTATGTTTCTTCCCTTGCACCTCCAACTGAAGGGTGGGCTCTGCAGCAGNACTCAGCACAATTCCCTTCCATCACCCCCAAAACCCCCTCTTTTATCACCCAATTTCTCTTTTCTCACTCATCAGTACTGGTTCCTAGTAATTTAATGGATTATTTTTTTCCCATGATGTATAGAGAAAGTGACCATTTTTCTCATGAAAGTATTCTGCTTTTCTGAAGAACAGAAATACAAACCAAGGAAGATGGTTTATCCTGATTATAGAAACAATGAATCCTATTTTTTGAAGATCTCAGAAACAATTTGAAAAAAAATCTTGCTGTTTTCCTCCTTTCCCCAAGTGACATCAGATTTTTTTTGCCCTTCCTTCATTTGTGTGTTTATTGTTGCTTTGTCACTGAATTTCACTGAGTTAATTCACTGTATTTTTCACTGTTAGATGTCACTTTCCTGTCTCACAAGTGACGAGTGTGTGAGTTATCTATTGCTGTAACCAATGGTTACAAAACCTGGCGCTTTAGTTTATTTATTTTTCATTAAAATTATGTATATAGGTGACTTGCCTGCATGTATGTCTGTGCACTGTGTGTGTCAAGTGCCCTTGGTGGTTGGATCCTCTGGAACTGGACTTAGAGATGGCTATGAACCTCTGTGTGGGTGCTGGGAATCAAACCAGGGTCCTCTGGAAGATCGGCTAATGCTCTTAACTTTTGAGCCACNTCTCCAGCCTCCAAACTTAGTGATTTTAAGTGACAAGCATGTGACATCACAGTTTCTGTGGGCTGGGGGCTTGAGTGCAGTTAGCCAGGGCCTGGCTCAGGCTCTGAACCTCAAGCTTCTGAGGACCCTCTGGGGTGGGGTCATCTCATTACTCTTCCTGGTGTAGTATCTATCCACAGAGCAGCTTACAAAATGGAGGCTGGCTTTCCTCCCAGTAAATGAGCCAACCACAGAATGGCAGAACGCATTAAGACAGAAGCCAAGTCTTTGTAACTTCCCCTGGAAAGTATTGTGTTACCCTTGCTATGTTCTGCTCAAGAAGAAGACCCACATTCAAAGGGAAGCAGCCACACAAGCCTGTAACAGCTGCAGACCAAATTGGAATAGTTGTCTATGACAGGAGACAGGAAGGCTGTGAGCTTTTGAATACGATTACTGTTGGGCTCATATTGTTGGAATTTAGTCTCCACCTTTATGTGATATAAGCAATTGATGTGAAGAACATTTTCTTGTTGAATGAATTCTTGAGATTGTTACAAAATCCACTGAAGATTTTATGAGGGTACACAGTGTTTTGAATGGCATCTTGGANGGCTTCTAATAGGACAGTGTTTATAACTGCAAAGCTTTGGCCTGTATTTCCTTACTTTCCAGGAAAAGGTTGTGTTACTTGATACTAAAAGGGACACACAATTTCCTTCCTCTGGTTCTTTGCAGGACCAAAGCTGAGTTCTGATTTGGAAGAGGTGAAGACGAGAAAAACAACTAAGTATCAAAGTGTATCCAGGTTGTATCAAGTGTATCAACTAAGTATCAAAGTGGGAAGGTTGTCTTGTTGAAAAGTGAGGGGAAAAATGAAGTAGTCTTAAAACGTACTCTGGTATCCTGTGGGGTGGGTGGCAGAGGGTAGTTGATATTTTATGCTGGACAAAATGTCCAGTCCTTTAACTTTTTAGTTACATTCTTTGGGGACCCAGGTAGAACCCTCTTCTCTTGGTCGCCTTTCACCTTGTCANCCCTGTGTTGACATGAAGACCGATAGTGATTTTAAGCTATTGGTGAAGAGAGAGGCTGTGGACTCTTGACCTCCCCCAACAGTCCACTGTTCCAACACAGAAGGAGCCACATGATCCCAGATTTCCAGGTTGTCATTTGTCTCACCCAGGAATGCTTCTGGCTGCACGAAATGGAAAATTCAGCACTGTCTGTTTTAACACAGTCATTTATTCCATGTGAAAAGGAGCNTGGGATGGTTTGGTCTCTGGTGTGGGTCTGGCTGCCTTCCAAAGTCATCACGGACTCCAGGTTTTTCATCCTTCTGCTCTCCAATTTTGGTGGGTATATGGGGCTCTGTGCTTGTCTCTTGGTCATAAGAAGGTTACCACATTTCCAGGCATCACATTTGAATCTAAAATATGAAAAGAGAAATGGTGGTGAAGAAACTTTCCTCTGGTCCTTTGCTCTGTCAGGACAGCAGACANTCTGTTAAAGAGCCACTGGATTTGTGTTTACTTGCAGCTGGCTGGAACAGTGTCACACAATGACCACCCACTGAAAGAGTGAAAAAGTATTTCATTTTATCCCCCACTATTATCAAGAATGGAAAAGGAGAAAGGGCTTGTACCTGTCGATCCAGCCAAGAGTGTAGGTCATAATGTCCTGAGCACAAAATCTAATAGAAACGTTGCTTCACATGATGGGAGTTTTGTAACAAACATTGCAGACAAAATATTACCCAATAAACTTGGCCCAATACAGTATCCTATGGTAACAATATTCAAAACTCTAAACTCTTGACATAGAGTGTTCCTTTAGAAAAATTGCTTATGTTGGGGAACTATCTGTAGTATATCATTTAAATATTTTTATAATTTGTTTTTAAGGTGCTGAGGATTAAACACAGGTTATCAGACATGTTAGGAAAATAATGTACCACTGAGATACATTCCCAGCTCTTAGTTTTTAATTTTAAGATGAAAATAAGACCATTTCCTAAAATTTTTTAAATGATTCATTAACTTTGTGCTATTAATGTATTAGAATATGCATGATGAAAAAGTTTTCTGGAGGTTATATAAATTTTCTATTAGTGAACAGCAATATATGGAATAATTCAGTTGAGATTAAAATATAATGAATGACATATGGAAAATATTTCAATCCCATGATAGAGAAACTTTTCTTCCATTCTACATAAGACAATTTATTCATGGATAAAATGGATTCAGTAAATGAATGAATGAATGAATGAATATAACTAGTGAATAGTCATTTGTGATAATAGTTTTAATAAGTTTTACATGCACAATGAAAAAGATTGTGTGTATGGGTACCCATGGAGGCCAGAAATGGGTTCTGGATCCCTTGAAGCTGGAGTTACATGTGGTTGTAAGCTGCCTGACTTGGGTGCTGGGAACCAAACTCAGGTCTTCTGGAAGAGCAGCAAGTGCTTTTAACTGCTGAGCCATCTCTCCAGCCCTACTTGTATTTATAAATGCAATTTGTTCTTATAATGTAGTTCTCAGGAAGAAAACGAAACACAATTACAAGAGTTGAAAAGCATTAAAAATCTAAATGGAACCTTGACTTTTTCTTATAGTGAAGCACCTGGTCACCAAATAAGACCTGCACAGGAAGAAAAGAATATCACTAGAGCTGTCCTTTGGAGGACATGACTTCTTGTTGGGTAATTTAGGTCATGGTTACCATGAATGAGACCTTGTGCTTGGGAGGAGAGGGTTAACTTTAGGATCTCTATTGATAAAACTGAGTGAACAGTTATTATTATATACCCCATTTTGTATAGAGGTTTTAAAAGCCCTTACTTTTTTCTTTAACCTATCATGAATAAGAGATGACTATCTGAACATTATTTATGTTGAGAAAATTTAAATTAAACATAAACATCTAAGTATTATAATATCTCCTATAATTAAATCTTTAATGTTCCCTTGTAAACCTTTTAAGAAGTGGGTCTAAAAAAAGTGGGTCTATTAGCCCTTGGGCCTGTGACATGTGGAAGACTTTGTTTATACAGTAGAAGTTTATTCTGTCCATGCTTGGTGCCCGAACATATGCTGGGTTACCCAGCACCCACTGTCGCTATTTATTCTCAGCCAAGAGACAAATAAGCCAGGATTAGGAGCTGAGGAGTAGGTGTCAGGTTAGGCAAACACAGGGTGTCATGTTGGCTCATAGCANGAGACGAGGGGAAGTTTTCTGGAGGATGTTATCCTTGAGAAGAGTCATGGAGAGTAACAGCTGGAGATGTGTGGCCATGGGAGCTGTGGACAAGATTGCTCTAGGAGGAGCAAGCAACCCTGACTAGGGTTGGTGACAGTACAGCAATGGCTCCTCTTTCCTGTAGGCATCCCCAGTGAAACATTTAGTCATCTTTGCAGAGCTAATTTTCTCTGACATCATCTACGTGTCTTTACTTGCTTCAAATTTCCTGATCAGTGTGCTTTCTTTTGGTTTGATACAGTTGAGACATTTTCAATGATTTTCATCACCCCTTTGTTCCCAGCACATCTGTCTCTTTGCTTTGCTTTGAAAGAGGAAGCTCATGAGATGGGCCGGTGCCTGGGCTTTCAGAGCATCCCTCTCCCATTCCCTAACCCTCTCCCTTCAGAAATGTGCTTTTGGATCCGTGGCAACCCCAACTTCTCTCTCCATTTAACATTTATTCTATCTCATAAATAAACAAGCCTGTCACCCGTAAGAACCTTTTCAAAGAGAAAAACCTTTACTCATGACGAAAGGTTTCTTGTGAGTAAANGTTTTCTTTTTCTGCACTCCAAACATAAGTCTCTACTGAATAGAATAGGAAAGAACATATTCTAACAGTGACTTACATAATAGTCACCTTGCCTGTATCGTTGATGGATTAAGTTTTTTTTATCCTATTATTTAGTTAGAAATCTTTTCATCATTTTGTTTTTTTTTTAAATTGGATAGATCTCAGGACATAAATACACACATCTTCCTTAGTTAATACAGCAGCATTCCCAGTAAAGTCATCAGACATAAAAAGGAATTCAAGACAGGTACAGGCCTAGTAACTCTGCCATGTACCCAAGACCTTAGCCATCTCAACTTCTCTTGATGTTTCCAAGATACAAACAAGTGAAGATATGTTAGCCTGAAAACTGAGGTCTTTGTGTACTTGTTATAAAATTAGAATCTCAAAATATAACATAAAACAGCTCACAGAGGGTGATTGATGTATTTGGAAATCATTAGAAATACTGAATGATACAAGTTATATTATGTGGCCATGGTGACAAAACCAACATGATCCCACCACAAAACCTACATATAGATCAATGCACTAGAGTACAGGACCCAGACAGAGACCCACACAGCTGTAGCATGTGATTTGTGACATGTGTGTCAAAATATACATTGTAGAAAAGACAGTTTCTTCAACAAAAGGTGCNGGGGAAACTGCAGATTTACACATGGANTGATGCTAACCCTCCTCTCTCNCACTGCACACAAACATTTCCAAATGCTCAAGGACCTTTATGTAAGACGTGAAACGCTGCAAGTGTTAGAAGAAAAAGTGGGGAAAACACTTTGGGNTAGAGGCACAGGCAAAGACTTTCCTAACAGGACCCCATTGTTTAGGAAATAATGCAACAAGAGANNAATTGGATTTCATGGAATTGGAAAGCCTTGTATGGCAAAGGGAAATAGTTAACTGAGGAAAGAGACAGAAAGGGAGAAAATCGTTCCTAGCTATGTATCTGACAAAGGACTAATATCTACAATATACACTGAACTAAAAAATCTTGACAAAAAGAAATCAAATAACTCAATCAATAAATAGGTTGATGAAATAAACCGTTCTCAAAAGATAAAACACACATGGCCGACAAACATATGAAAAAATGTTCAACTTCACTGACCATAAAAGAAAAGAAAATTAAAACTACGTTGAGTTTTATTATTATCTCAGTCAGAATGACAGCCATTAAGAAAACAAGTAACAAATTTGAGGGGTCGTATGGAAACCCACTATAGTAGAAGCTTCTTAAAATATAAATATATATGAAAGAAATTTAAGTAGAATCACCAAATAACAGGAAGATAGAGCCCCAGGAAGACAGAGCCCCAATTAGCCCTCTCTCACCACCAAGTGAAACTTCCAGGGCCAGGAATGGGTTACATCTGATTGAGTTGCTGGCCAAAGGGGCCCAATGGAAACCTCCAAACCACACAGACTATTGCCAAGGCTATTGATTGCTTTCTATAAATTGGTGCTAAGGCCCTGTTGCTGAAGACTACACTTANATATCTTATTGAACACAGAAAGTTGAGCTAATGCCTAATCAGAACCTTCACCCTTACTGACTAGTTAGTGTTCATGGTGGAAGGTACTCNGCACACTACCAGAGAAGAAAGGTAAACCCCAACCCAGCTATAAACCTTTGGATCTACAGTGGTGACTGGTTGGCTGGATATAATGGTGCAATAATGGCACAAAAGTTGTGGAAGTAACCAATCACCATCTGATTGGATTTAAGGCCCACTCCATGAGATGGAATCTATACTGCTTGGGTGGCCAGGAACCTGAGATTAGATAGACTTGGTGCCTGGGGAACAACCAGATACTATTTTTCTGCTAGAGGAACATGGTAATAAAATGACTCCTAATGACATTCTGTTATATCCATAGATCAGTGTCTTGTTCAACCATCACCAGAAACGTTTCCTCCTGCAGAAGATGGGAACTAATACAGAGACCCACAGCTGGACAATGTGCAGAGTGTGAGAGACCTTGGAACATTTAGTCCTAATGGGATGTCTTTGTNTAGCCCCTCCCTTCAGGACTCAGAGAGCTGTGTAGAAGATGAGGCAGAAAGATGTNAGAGCCAGTGGGGATGGAAGACAAAAGAAAAGGCCAGATTCCAAAGGACTGATTCACACGTGAACTCACAGAGANNGTGGCAGGACACACAAGGCCTGCAGAGGGGGTCCCAATGTTGAAAGGGGAAGTGGACACAAGTCCCCATCCCTAACCCNGAAGCTATCTCCAATTGACAACTATTTACCCAGAAGNTATGTCCAATTGACAACTATTTACAAAGAAAAAAATATTTTTTTTCCAATGGAATCTCACTAGGTATACAAACCACACTTAAGGGAAGCCTCATGTCCATCATGAGACAGCCAACACACAATGAACTCAATAGTATTTTTGGAAATGTTTTGTCTTACAGTGTTTTATTTGGACTTTTTTTTCTAAAACTTACTTGTCTTTTGCTTACCTATTTTGGTTTCTGATTTTCTGTTTCTATGGATGTTGTGTGCGTGGTGTGTGTGTTTCTCATGTTCTCCCCCTCTCTGTTTATCTGTTTCCTTTTATTAAATTCTGGTTTGTTTTATTATTGGCCTGTTTGTTTGAGAGAGAGAGAGAGAGAGAGAGAGAGAGAGGAGAGAGAGAGAGAGAGAAAGGAGAGAGAGGAGTTGGATGGATGGGGAGGTGGGGGAGTATCTGGGAGGCATGAGGGAGGGGAAACTGGGATCAGAATATACTGAATAAAATATTNCCAACAAAAAGAAAAGAAAACAACACTAAATGCCAGCATGGATAGAAACAAAAGGGAGCCCTGATACATTGTAAACTTGCTGAGCCTCTATAGAAACCAGGATGGAGGTTTCTAAAAAAATTTAAAGTAGATCTATCACGCTATAGCTATGCCACATTTGAGTATTTACCCCAAATTCCAATGTTTATTGTAGTGCCATTCACAAAGCTAAGTTATGGAANTAACATAGGTGCTGAGTGAAGGATAAAGAAAATCTGGTGTGCGTACACAATGAGAATGTTCAGCCTTACAAATAAAGTTATGTTGTCTGTTGGGAAATGAATGTAATTGGAGATAACCATTAGGTGAGTGAAGCCATCTGAGGATGACATATATCGTGCTTTCATTTGTGGCTCCCAGATTTTACATAGATAAAATAATGTATGTATATTCGGTGTGAAAGCAGGAGTCAGACAGTCTAGGAGAACAAATTGGGGAATGGAGAGGGCAAGGTGGTATGGGGGGAACATGCTCAATACACAGTACATAGTTGTGTGAAAATATCCCTAAGTAACCATGTGCAATGAACATGTACAATGAAAAATCAAAAAATAATAACAAAGAGAAAATTCTGGATACTTTTGGAAGTGACACCAAGGCCCCAAACAGTAGTTACATAGGTTCCTAGAGTCAACAACTTCACAAGAATGCTGTTAACTCTTGGAAGAAAATATTAAAAATGACTCAAGTCCAAGCCATCAAATTAAANATTATTCCATGTTGTTGGATGAGTATTGGGATGGCAGAGGAATCCTAAAAAGTTCTCAGCAAGTGTCCTCAGTCTCATGGTGTCAGAATGAGAATAGGAAGGGAGGGAGAGACATCTTGTCACTTAGGAAAGAGACATGAAAACACTATTTATGGCTAACTACATTAAANTGCTTATTTCAAACACTAACATGGAGAAAATCAAATACAAGGAAGCATATTTTGAATAAGCTATACTCAGGCTATCTGACAAGTTGAATCAAGAGCCACAGGAAATTCCCTTTCCCAGAGAATTGCATCAAAAGCTTTTCTTATTTTGGATAAATGGATACCAGCTTAGTAAGAGTTGAGTGAAATTGTTTGTCACATGACAAATGGAAATGATTGCCCTTTTCTGGAGTGTTAAGATGAGCCTCAAGGAAGGTGGGGAAGAGAATACCAAGTTTTCTTGCTCCTGAGCCTGGGTGACTGAAGCCAAGCTCAGGGTAGGCACTTTCAATCAGATTTCAGTTGGTCAGGCCTGGAAACCACTTTTTCTTGGGCCTTGTAATTTCATATCTCTGATATTGCTGGGATGTCATGCTATCTGGGTCATAACACTGGTGCCCACGGTTCAGTAATATAAGGAAATCATTGCATATATGTGCCTGTATCCCTAACAATACTACACACATTCATGCTTACAAGACATTCAGAGCTTCTCAGGTTCACCTTCAGAGTATGAAAACATGCAACATTTGGTATTCACATTTAGGATCTCAGGAGTGGAGGCCCAATTTCAACAATCTTATAAAGCATTTCCAGTTAGGTATGGTTGGATGTCCACTTGGGAGGCTGAGGCAGGATTATGCGTTCAAGGCCAGCCAAGGCTACCCAGTAAGACCTTGTCTTTAAAAAAAACCCAAAAAACAAAAAGCCATATTTTCTCAAGACATATACTGCCATATACTATGCCTATATACTAAGAGATATGCCTATATCTCAGCTACCAGAGATTTGAATAAATATGTTTCTGAACAGAGTATCTAATATTAGTTATATGCAACATGATTCCCCATATTGGGAAAAAGCAGCATGTTGGTTGCATATTGCATTTCATGCTTCATGTACCGTGCTGTGTTGGTGGTAGAGAGACCCAGAGAAACTTGCGGCTGTTACCGTGTTGTTCTAGCCGGAGTCAAATGCTGGGGACAGGAGGTCTCTTCTCTCCTCTGGGGCATGGATGAAAGAGTGGCTTCGGGACAGCATTGGGATAGCTGCTGTTTTTCTCCAGGTGTTTGATCTGACTGACGGCCCCTGTCTGAACTTCCTAGTCATTTGCCATTTCATTAGCTGCCAGGTTTTCAATTTCTGCCTCTTGGAAGTTACACCGCTTTGAACAAGTCCCCACAGTAATTGAATTTGCCACAGAAATAGAACACTGGAAAATTTCATTTTCTTCTTCCCTGCTTGAAGGCCAGCAAGCAGGCAGGGCACACACACATTCCTGCCCGGCTCCTCTTCTTGGCTTTCTTGGCGCTGTTTCCCTCCCTTCCCCCACGCATTCAATAACCCTCCTGCCATCCATCCGGTTCCCAAAGCAGGTAGACGGTCACACACACAAAAAGGCCTGCTTTCAAATCGTCTCCGAGTGCATCAGGCTGTCACTTTGTAATTTTCTTCTAAATGCCTTCCACAAATAATGGTTTTCAAAATGAGCATTAACAGGCTTGATTACATGAAATTGTCCTTTTAATTTACACCAGGATTCTATTGATCACACAAGTGCAGATTAAAGTGTTCAATGAAGCCCGTGATGAGGTATTAACCAGCTAAGGGTCCTCCAGGGGCCGCCAGGGAGGCCAGGAATATGCTAGGAGTGTACAGTTATTTCCCCATAATGAAGTGGCACTATGCGAAGGCATGAATCGCTGGCAGGAAGAATAGATCCGAGATGATGAGCTCTTCAAAGTCATTTCTCCCTCACTCATTCAGCCTCATGCCCAGCTCCTCCTGCGGTTCTTCTGCATTACTTGTCATGAAATGCCAGGATTTACTTAGCCAGCTGATGCAATTTTTATGACCTTATTGCTTTTTCACCATGGTAATAGTTTTGAATCAATTTATCAATCCAGCGGTGCCATCAGACATATTGCCCTGAAGATCAAGTCCGGGTCATTCCATCAATTCACTGCGGTTTACGAAGATAGAGAAAAAAGCCAGGCCGTGANGGCTATCAACTTCAAATGGCTTAGTAAACATGCCTCGCCTGCTTTAACTGCTTCACTTCTGACTCTGGACCTTTGTACTCCTNNATAGGACCACCCAAATCAGCCTGGTGGAGGCTGGGGTTCAGGAGACCCTGGGAAAGCGAAAGGCACCTCTCAGCAGTTCTCGGGCAGTGACTGGCACAGACCTTGGAAGTGTGGCTTGGTCCAGCACACAAAGTTGTTAGTGACATGCTACCCAAATTTCAGGGCATTTGTCTCACCAACTGGACAACTTGGGAAGAAGAGTGAGAGGGTCTCCCTTTGTAATAGGTTTTGCAGCAGGCTTGGGAATCACATTCCAATCCATCTTCCCTCTACAGGAGATGCTGGTCAGTAGTAATGGTTTCAAAAGATGAAAAACCTNTAAGTCATTTTTCACGGGATGAGGTGTCACAGGGGGCAGGACACAAAGAAAGAATAGCACACTTGTTGGAAGAAATGATCTCTTAGGAAGAGAATGAACATTTCCTGCCCAAGGGAGAAGGGGAGGGGGGGCAAGAAATGACCCTCTGGCCACTGAGTTAGATTGCTGGTGTTTGCTTGGATAAAACACTAGGTGTCTCTTGGGAATTCAGTTTTTTTATTACATCAGTTGCATTCAGAGAAACTGGGTTATCTGTATATTCCNTGTATGCATAAATATGTCAAAATTTGAAATCCTATACCCAGAATTCTGGAAATAAATTATTTGCCAAAGATAGTGATGGTGAATTTTTACATTATTTAAAATGTATTGTTTTCAAGGCTTTAATAGAGATTAAATGAATGCCATCAGCCTTGTGCTTTGCTGGGAGGCCGCTGTACTCAGAATTTAAAATGGGATTTGTCAGATCCCAAGCTTATGTCGATTCTATAAAAATTTAATGATCTACTTCCAGGTCTAGCAGCATTTAGGATTTATTTACAGTCTTTATTATAAAATTTGTCCAAAATATACACATTCCCCAAAGACGTCTGAGCTCAGCGGTAGAAATATAAATGTACCAAAGTGAAATATAGCAGATGATAAAAATCTCTTTGCTAGGCGTGTTTCCTCCTTTTTCTCCACTCCCATTTTACTCCACTCTTCTCTTTGGTAAATACTAAAGGAGGCAAGCGAGACCTTTCTGTTCCCGTGGCACATGTTAGGGGAGGCTGTTGTGGAAGATACCTATTAGTGGTGTGGTCCTCATCCTATTCTTCTTAATATTCAGCAAAGTGAGAGCTGGAAACCAGGATATGAAACCAGAAACAATGACGTCAAGGCTTATGTGGGGGAAGTGCCGGTGGTGACGTCAGGGCTTGTGTGGGAGGAGTGCCAGTGATGACGTCAGGGCTCGTGTGGGAGGAGTGCTGGTGATGACGTCAGGGCACGTGTGGGAGGAGTGCTGGTGATGACGTCAGGGCTCATGTGGGGGGAGTGCTGGTGGTCATCTGCAGTAGTTCTTTCCTTGTGCAGAGGAGGAAATCCTTTACCAGAAGTTCAGAACCAAGTTCAGATGCTTGGTTGTCTATTTCCTCCTAATTACAAAACCCAAATAAATATTTACTCCTCAGCCTCTGTACCTGAATGTCTTGTCAAAATTCTCTAATGGGCTGGAGAGATGGCTCAGGAGTTAAGAGTGCCTCATGCAGCCACCAATGGTTCCCTGCTGTAGCCTTCCCCAGTGTGACAGGGCGAAGGTTTCCGTGGGCCTTCCTCTCATTTGGTTTTATAATCAACAACACAGTATGTTAGAATCAGAACGAAGCTGCTACACAACTCACTCTGTTTTACAGAGGAGGAAATCCAGAAGCTGAGTGACCTGGTCATACTGTGTAACAGTACTGTTGAGCCCAAGTGTAACTAGAACCCAGATATCTTGACCCCACNATTTCACAATCTTTAAACAGCACCATGCTGGAAGAAAGAAGGTGCCTGCTATTGATCAATAGTGTTTGTCTGTCTTCGGATGACTTGGGAACCCCAGCGAAGCCTAAGAGGTCCTGAGTAGGAGATGTGTGGGTGCTGAACAGTGATCANTTCCCTTTTCTGAGGCTTCTCTAAACCTTCCATCATGGAAACATGAGACATTAGCAGCCACAAAACCCCAGAAACACAGAAAATATGTCTCCCTTACTCCGCCGTTCCCAACTGTGCTCATCCATCCAGCCTCTGGAAGCTAAATCTGCCACACTATTTCAAACTTCAGCCCGANCAAATTTGGGACAGTCTCTCCAGAGGGACAAAACACATCTTTCCAAGCTCTCACAAAAGAAAAAGTCTGGTGGATCCTAGTACTTTCCTGCTACTGGGTTCCTCTCTTGGATGAAGCAAAGGTGTGAGTTTTCAGTTTAGCTAAAGAAGTAAGTCTGTCCCTCCACAATCTTCCTGAACAGCAGTCCCCAGCAAGATAATTTCCCCAGGCTCGCTCACTGTATGCTGAGTAGGCACCCATTCCACCTAGTGAATGAGAAAAGAGNAAAGAAAGACCCAGGCCATCCTGTGATGTTGATGATGAGGACTTTCTCTGGGAAGAACTGTCGATCTGTGGCCACCAGTCATCAGGTGTTTGTTTGGTCCAGTGTTTTAGAGCCACCCATTCTTTGTCTTGGCTTTGGCGATGCTGTGGTCCCCTGAGGTGAAGCATTGCTGCCTTTTCTGGAGTTTCTTCAGGAGGAAATCAGAGCCTCCAGGCTTTGAGCATCAGCCTGAATTTGGTCTTTCCTTNATCATCACTCTTCTCAGGGAGAAGGTCGTCTTTCTCCTAAGTCCTACTCTCTTCACCAGGCTCCTCTGGGGGGGCACTCTTGGTTTTATATATGGGGCATGGCAGTGCCAGGATTGTTGGAGTGTAAGGGACTGGACGGTCAACTGGAAATGAAAGAGTACAGGGGAACCTGGAAGAGAGGCTATCTGCACTGTTGTCTCAATGAATNTCAGCCCAATCCTATAGTGATTTTAATTTTTTGGCATGGTCTCATGTCGCTCACCGTATTAGCCATGACATTGCTATGCTAAAACACCTGTCAAAAGGAACCCAAAGAAGGGTTATTTCTGCTCCTAGATAGGGTGAGGATATAGTCCATCATGCCAGGGAAGTCATGATGGCAAGAGGGTGAGGATATAGTCCATGGCAGGGAAGCCATGATGGCAAGAGGGTGAGGATATAGTCCATGGCAGGGAAGCCATGATGGCAGGAGGGTGTGGCAGCTGGTCACAGCATCTGNAGTCAGGAACATCTCCAGTTAAGAAGCAGAGAATGCTGGTGCTCAACTGGCTTTCTCCTTTTTATTCAGTCCAGAATCCAATCCCATGGAATGGTGCCACTCACACTTACAGAGGGTCTTCTTACTTCAGTTAACCCAGTCTAGAAAGTCTGGTACAGATATACCTAGAGGTTTGTGTTCTGTGTAATTCCAGATCTCATCAAGTTGGCAATCAACATTCATCAGCGTACCCATATTGATTATGAAGTTTCCAAATGGCCAAGGATGACTTCCACTCCTGATTGTCACCCCCCACCTCATAGGTGCTGAGATTAAAGATGTGTGCACCAGGCCTTCCTATTCATTTATGACCTGTTTGGTCCACTNGGGCTGGGATGGGAACCCACTCTATAAATGCAGATGTAAGTCCATGCCACTTCTGATTTTAGTTGGAAGCACACCCAGTTTCCCTACACTGGGACCACATTCACTTCCCTTCTCAACAACTAGCAGGAAGGGTTTCTTCCTTCCCTCCCTCTCTGAGTTTCTTAGCTGCTCNACNCTGTGCATGCCACTTATGGGGACACAGAATGATGTGTCCAGTGACTGTGACCAGCACTGAGCACACACTCTGGGCATGGAGGCAAGGCTGAGATCAATGCAGGATGAGGTGGTTAGGATCTTTTGGAGGTGGTGTAAGTCGGCCAGCTCCTGAGACACTGAGGCAGGAAGAGCAGGACTCTGCACTGTTTGGGCTCCTGGCCTTTGACAGAGCATTCCTGCAGAAACAGCCGGGGGAGGTACTTGAGATCACTTGGGTGAGACGTCCTGNTTGCCTGAAGATGGAAAAGTCACTATTAAAAGATCCAAAGGAATGGTTATCAAACTGTTCAGTAAACATCTGGCACTGAAAGAATTCTGAAAAGAGTTTAATTTTCAGATCTATTTAACTGTTAAAAATCCTGGAAGAATTACATGCTCAAATTTGGTATTTGCCATATACATACATACACATACAGCAGGCATGACCCTGTGTTCTTTTGTTTCGCCAATTTCATTCATATATAGAATAAAATTGATAGTGTTGTTTCATTTGTATTGTAAGACGACTAAAAAGCTAATATAAAAATCGATGCCCACCGGAATGTCTTATAAACCAGGACTTTTNCCCAATAAGGTGGAATAAATAAATTTGGATGCTGAATTTGATGAGGCTGCAGCTGTCTCTCTTGACTCCAATTTAGAGTTTTTGTAAAATTTTCTCCTTGATCTATTTAGAATTTTCCATTTTCTTAAGTATGTTTGGGTAGGAGCCATCTACTAAAGAGCAAAATGAAACCCTGATGCCACAAAGCATTGAAAGCCATGGTTCACTGTCATCTCATCTATGTAGTTTTAAAGAACAGAGTCAGGGATATTTTGATGTACAGGGTATTTTAAAGACCTATTTGTGTAAGACCTTTAAACAGTGAAATTTTTCATTGAAAACTGCAAAGTTTTGATATTTTGCAGNGGNATGAAGGGCAATACAATTAGAAACACAGANTATGTGTTGACAATTAACTGATTACCATACAGGGGATGTGAGNGTCTGGACAAAAATCATGGTGGTAATTATAAAGACAATGGAAGTAAAGACTTATTTAAAAACAGTAACTGGAAATTCATGGTCTTAACAGGAATGTCAAGAGATTAAAGAAGAAAGGGCAGGAAGCAGNAGATACTCAGATTTTTTAAAACAAATTTTTGAAACAGGAAAAAAGTCCTGGGAAGAACCATGATTGAAAAGATGACAGCAGACTTAGTTTNGTGTNAATCAATTTTCTGTTCCTGTAACAATGGATTTGAAATTGGGAGCTTACAAAGAAAGTAAGTTTGCTTGGAGTTTTGGATGCTGAGTGTCCAGATCAGGTGACCTCATTGGCTTGGTCTCCATGACGATCTCCTTGGCTGTGGCACAGCTGACAGAGGATGGCAGCAGCACATTTAAGGCCAGCCAGACCTGACAGGGAAGACTTGTGACCACAGATGACGGGGGTAAGAAAACTGCAACGCTGGCCTGAGTGAGAGGGAGGCCCACCTGGATAACTCAATGAACAAACAAACAAGTAAAAAACAAAACAAAACCCAATAAATGGCTGCAGATATAATTCAGAGGTACAGCATTTGCAAGACCCCCTCATGTACACTCGTGTCCCTCCACAGAGACAGACAGACAGAGACAAGGCAGATAGACACACACAGAGAGACTGAAATAGAGACAGACAGACAGACACACACACACACACACACACACACACACACACACGGCATGAAGACAGCACATGATGAGAAAGGAAGATACAGAACAGGGAGGCCGACCTTGCTCTTATTTCTCAGCCACCTCTGTTTTTATTTTTTAGTATCACACTAATTTTTTTTTTTTTAGTAGCCTATTTCTGTGGGAAATACCAAAATAGGTCACTTTGGTTCTAGCATAGATTCCTTCTGAGGACAGTACCCTGAGTGGCCTAACCACCCCTTACTTCCTGCAGACTCCAACACACTGACGCACTAGGGACCAAGCTTCTAACATGAAGCCCTGGTAGACACACCCGAACTATATCCAGCTCAGGCAGAACTTAAACAGCTTTTAGTAGCAAAAGTTGCTGCTCAAGAACTTTCTCTAATTGGAGCTATGTCCCACACAGATGTAGACACATGACAAAGCTTCAGCGTGTGAATTCAGAAGCAGTGAGGACAGAGGGGGCAAGGCTGAAGGTGCTGCGACTGGGAAGACACCAGAAAAGAAACAGAAGTGCAACAGATGTCCTAGCACCAGCGAAGAAGGAGGAACAGAAGGGACAGAGCATAGCAAACTGAACCACACAGGCCAAGCAGGATTCTAGTCTTCAGAGCTTCGTTTGGTGTCTTCATACACACTGTAGGCCCATGGTTCTGTTCATGGACAGAATGACTTCACTGTCAAGCACTCCTCTATACTTCCCTTCTCCCTCTGTACAGCTCGTACCACTGTTGTCAGCCTTGACCTTCTTCGGTTTCCTGGGTGTGAGAGCAATCTCAAAAAGACTGATTTACATGACGATGTATAGCCAAGCTCTAAATGTTCCGATCATGCTGTGTGAGCTTCCAGGCTCACACCTGGACGCCAGCTCCAAGGTTTGCTTGGAGCATGGTTTCTTCCACTTTGCACACTTCCAGCTCACACCGACACCCTTCATTAGTAAGCATAGTGCAGCAAGCCTAGCTCTAAGCTTAGCCTCTGCTTAGAGGGGGACAGTGGGTCAGTGGGTGCCCATCGTCCATTCTGTTAGACCTAATTCTCTTAGCTTCCATGCTTTAAATCTGTGCCTGGGTTCATTATGGGGTAAGATGTGTATTATGTACTGGTTTTGCCACTGTGATGATAAAACACAAATGAAGCAGCTTATGGCAGGTCAGCATATGAGAAGGTCTAGTTCATCCTGGTAGAGAAGGCATGATGGTGGCCACATTGCCACAGCAGATGGGGGATGGGGTCTGCTCACATTTGGGTAGGAAGCAGAGANCTCTTCCGGAAGTGAGCTGGGCTATAAACNCCAGGCTCCCCTCCTACTGACCCACATCCACCTATGTCTCACATCCTGAAGATTCCACAACCTCCCCACATAGTGCCACCAGCTATGGGAAGCAAGTGTTCACACACACGAGCCTGTGGGGGAACATTTATCACTTAAACTACAGCAGGATGAATATTCAACTCTTTAAGTCATACACATCCCATAAGACCATCAAAGGAATGGAGGCTGTTAGGAGAAATAAAGAAGAAAAACAAATGAAGAGAAATCAGGCTTGAGGAAGGTTTGAAGAACCCAATAAATCTTTCCAAGTTCTGAGAATTGTCCTCTTTGAAACATCTCAAAACAGCACAATGCCTGCTCTGAATGCTTATAACCCNAAACCAGGCTTCTAAGATAGATGTCTGATGATGGACAGCATGGGCACGCATGCCAGCAGGAGCATTGTCACAGAGGTTAAACAGTAGAGTCTATGTAGCTCTTGTAGAAACACACTATTTATAGAAAGAAACCTCAAAGTTAGGGGGCATATATGAAGAGCTGGAAATAGCACACTGGCTGGCATCTGTTGAGCATAGTTCTTCTTCTGAGTTGGTGGAGGCTTCTTTCTGGTTTCAGACACAGCACGTGAGATGGTCAAATCCCCCATGTACAATGGCAGTGAGTTTGCATGTCNCCTGTGCACATCATTCTACATTCTTCATCTCTGGATTACTTATACTATGGAAAGCAATGTAAGTTCTTTGTAAGTTGTTGACAACCTGTGCTGTTTNGGGATAACAAGGAAAAATGTTATNTTTTATTTGGATNGTTTCTTCCTTGTATGCAGTGTCTTGTGACCACACCCCCTACTACCTTGTCTGATCCTTATCTCANGNGCACTGAACCTCTGCTTCTTCCCAAATGGTCCCCTCTACTCTCGTGTCTCTCATAGAACTTTTGTTTGTTTGATGTAGGTCTTGTGCAGAAAATTTAAAAAAAAAATTATTTTCAAGTTCCAGTCAGTTGAATCTGCAGATGTGGATACAGAGGCTGACTGTACTTACCATGTATTATATATCATGATAAACTTGGCATGGAAATAGTTTCGTGGGCTCATTACTGTTCCCCCTCTTCTAGGGTAGGAAGCTGGAAACCTACAGTGTTCGTTAACATGTTCACAGGCAGACACAGGGAGTAGGTAAGAGGTAGGACTCACTCTGCCTTGATCTCAAAGTCTTTAACTTCAGCTCCTCTGCTTAGAAACCTCTAGAGAGAATTAGAAAAACACAAAGGCATGTGTGGAAAGACCCTTCTAAGGGCCCAATTTCAACTAGCCACGAGGCTGTGGCTTGCCCATCTGCAGAAAGTAAACTTTTTCTTGGATCCGTGTCCCTTTTCTCTGTGGTGAGCGCAGAAATAATAGATTTTCCAGTCACGACATTGGCAGTTTGGCTGCAGGATGTGAATGGTCCTTCCTGGACTACAAGCTTAACAGCTGTTCACGTTTACACAGTAGGTTAAAATTTATATTTAAAAAATAATGGGTCATAAAGAAAATGCAGAACAATGACAACTGCACAAAAGGGATAATTGCATTCATGAAAAATGAACTGGTGAGCGATACATTATTTTTTTAAAAGCAAAGCATGTTGCTGCATTAAAAATAGTGTCTTTAATTAATTCTGCCTAACATTAAAAGAGTAAGGTCACCCATACCAAAAACTGTTGAATAAAGCAAAAATGTGTGAAAGATATACTCTCTGGTGTTACTCATAATGAAGAAGGGTTATCCACTGGTCAATACACCACCATTATTTCTCAGTTAGAGGTATTATAGTTGAAACTAGACAATAGTTCTCACAACCTAATACAATTGTCACATAAAATATACTTTATTGGAGAGAAAGTATCCAATTAGAAGCCAGGGTTGTTTCAAGAGCGCTAAAGCATTACTTCAACAAGGAATTTTTAACCGTAGCCAATTGGCCACCCACTGAAATTACCACTACTTGTTGATTTTACCCAGAAACACACTGGAATGTGTGTATTGCTTTAGTTGATGTAAGACTTTCATAGACATCTCAGGTCTAACAAACACCCCATTAGTCAGATGAGGAAATTAAGGTGTCCGAAGACAGAACAGGTAAACNAGATTTAAGTACAGGTCATCAACTCAGGTTCTCTGCCAGCAGTTTCTTTCTAGAAACATTCCCCTTAATTCCCCTACAGCAGTTTCTTTCTAGAAACATCTGTGAACCCTTTTCTAATGAATTATATAAACATGCACATTGTGTAAGTTACAGCTGGGTATAGATTTTGGTAGCTAAGAGGTAACCTTGCTCTAAGTTCTCTTTGGAGTTAAGAAAGGTTAGTGATGTACACTAAGGCTAAGACTCCATGTGCCTGTGAACTGATAGTTGTAAAATAATTTTTAAAATGTTTAGGAGGGAGAATGAATACCAAGTGTATGTGGCAAGACATGTAGGATTTCTGGTAGCTTCTCTGGTGGCTGGAGCCTGGCTATATACTGTGCTCTGGGCTTTACAAGGATTGTAGTGTCCCTTGAGCAAGGTGGCTCTTGGAGCATTTGATGAGCATCAGAGAAGACTTNTGATAAATTCATTGTTTCTTTTTTTGTTANGACTTCAAAAAATGTCTTGGATGCCCCAGGATTAATTTAGTGCTCCCCATAGGTGGCTACCTTGGACTGTTGGCCAATGCTTTGCACTTTGGCAAAGTATTAGATTGGGCAGAGAATTTTTGTTGTTGTTGTTCTCAAAATGAAACTGGTTAGGCCAAGAAATATTTCTTTGTGCTTGCTGCAGGCTTGGGACTTTTCTAGGACACAGACAACATTTTTATCCTTAAGGAGATGAGACAGAAGACAAAACTAACATAGGAACTTATCAGATGATGGTCAAGTAATATACTAGACACTGAGTTCAATGTCATAAGAGTATAGGAAAAGAGACAATATCTAAACCAGTATTAGAATGTGGGTAGAGGCTGTGGATAGCATTCTTGTAATTGTCCAGACTACTACGCCTTGTGCTGTACTTAATAAACCTGTTGTCCAGACAAACAGAGTGTAACTAAACACTTCCATGGCAGAATAAGAGTGAGGTGGAGGGGAAGCAGAATTCCATGGAAATAAGAGCAAAATTCTGTGACCTGGAATGAATACCAAGCATGAAAGAGACAGTGAAAAGCAGGCTTGGAAGATGCATTTGGGAAGAGTGAGGACAGAGAACAACCAGGTCAGAAACAAGCTTGCATCCCACAAGGGAAACTTGTATGAGTTGATGGAAGATTCATCACAGATGTCTTGGGGAGTGGACATAGTTGAGAATGAGCCTGACAGGATGTTGATGATGTCCATTTAGGATTGGGAATGGAGGTCGTGCTGACTTGNATGAGCATCTACGGGCATGAGGAAAGTCAGTGACAAGGNTGTCTCAAGAATCCAGGCACAAGATCCAAGGGAGCCAGTCATTGGAAGGGAGTGGGGAACAGAGCTAAAGGGATACTTGTTAGAGGTGAGTAGAAGAGCACAGAGTGAGAGATTGGAGAGGAGAGATGGAAAATGTTAGAGGAAGAAAACATAGAAATCAGTGCCAAGATTCTTGGAGGATGGGGCTGTAATTGATGTAGGAAACAGTCCTATGTCAAATTTTAGAAGGTATGTAACACCAATTTGCTGAAAATGCCTTCTGGAATGTTCTAGCCATTTTATGTTGATCAAGTGCTCAACATAATGAGAGCTTTAAAATCTTCCCCACTCCTATTTCTATTTTCTCTTTTGGATCTTATTGTAAAATAGAGAATCCAAGAACTTTTCATATTCTTCATAATGCCTGGTGCTTATCATGGAACCTCGTACATGGTAAGCATTTAATGAATGAATAATTGTGAATGAATGATAGGAAAGGATAGCAGTCAATAATAGACAAAGGGATTCCTATAGAAAAGTGATTCCCAATCTTCCTAATGATGTGACCCTTTAATACCGTTCTTCATGANGTGGTGACCCCAACCATAAAATTATTTTCATTGCTACTTCATAACCACCATTTTGCCATTGTTATCAATAATAATGTAAACATCTGAAGGCAGGATATCTGATATGTGACTCCCAAGGGGCTCATGACCCACAGGTTGAGAACCACTGCTCTAGAAGGTTAGTAGGACCCAAACCTCATGCAACAAGCAACCATTGGGAATGATTTCCTAGTTCAAATTCTTCCTATTCTAGATGAACAAACAGAATCATAGTCCACCACTTTGCAGCAGTCCTGAGAGGTGGTAATTAAAGTCCTGCACACACACTGAGTGAAAAGAGCAGCTTCCTACATTTTTGGATCAGTCCATTTTGGACAATGTTATGAACTTTTTCCTGTGTGGAGCCCTTACTAGCTGCTCAATGCTGTCAGGAATGTCTAGTGGTAAACGGATCAAGCCCATCATTATTTATTTAACCATAGCTATCATGGATTCTAAACACCTCCATTTTCCCTCCTTGAGAGCAATGTTTTTCAGTCTTCCTGCCCTTCTTCCTGCTTTCGAGATTCAGCCACTGTGGTCATTCTCTTCTAGGGTTGACGATGTCTTCATTTAAGGACAGTAATGCTAAACATATTACTTCTGGTCTGGTTTTAGGCAGCAAATAATCAGAAGAATGAAATGNCTTTTATGGGCACATTATTTTTAAATGCATTCTAATGCTTTGTTAGCTTTCTGTTGATGTATGTTGAGCTTATAGTTAATATTTTTTATTATGTCTCATGTGTTGATTGAATATTTGTTTTCAGTATCAAGTTTTACCTAACTAATTGTTATTATTATATACAGATGTGGTGATTTTGAATCTTATCTCCATTATCCAGCATCCTACATATCCTCTGCACCTTTGACAACTTGATATGCATGACACAATCAGCCCCGCATGACTACTATGAAAATATTAACTATGACAATGCCTGGGCATAACCCATCAGAATGCTTCTGAATAATTTAATGGATAAGCTGATAGATATCAGAGGTCTTCCTCTAACTGACTATATTGAATTCATCAATACTTTTAGGGCACTGTAGCTCATAGATATCAGAGGTCTTCCTCTAACTGACTATATTGAATTCATCAATACTTTTAGGGCACTGTAGCTCCAGTAGGAACAACCAGTATTACTTCACAGTCCTTGGACAGACAGCATGAAATGGTCTATCCAGCATGGTTGTTTCACTAGAATAATCTTTTTGTAGAAGACCATCTAAGAAAAATTGGTTTCAAGAGACAGAAAAAAATGTAGTGTGAAGAGCTGAACAGTGTAAGGGAGAACCACATTAGCTTCTCCGAAGAGGGCTGTAGAAATGGCTCAGTGGTTAAAAATACTGGCTAGTCTTTCGGAGGATCTACGTTCAGTTTCTAGCAGCCACATAGTGGCTCACAACCTCTGTAACCCAAAACCTTCTTCTGGCCTCCATGAGCACCAGTCATGCATGTGCTCACAGATGTATATTCAGGCTAGATGCCCACACACATAAAATAAAAATAAATCTTCAAAAAAATTTCTCTGAAGAAATCCAACCCTTGTTAGTAACTTTAAGGATGAGTTACAGATAAGAACATCATAAGAAATTCTGATGCAAGGCCAGAATTCAAACTCCACTGAACATCTATAAGCTAGAAATGACACCAAGACACAATCCACATATTTCCTGCTGTCCCTTTCCCAGTGAAAACAGCAATCACACTTTTCTCATCATGCAGCAAGATTCTTGTTCCTCATGGTTCCTCAGAGCTGTGTCAGAGTCCACATATTTCAAATATTCTTCTCTGTTCCCTCTATTTGTCTTGATCTTCAGCTATCTCCTCCTTATATTTATTCTTCCATTTCTACCAATATTTCTCTTTCACCTAGAAGATAAAAGAAAATAAAAATCGAACATCTCTGCTGTCTCTTTGTCTTGTGTCAACACTATCACCTTGATCCAAAAAGTCCTATCTATGTTTCTTTATCTTCTATCTATCTGTCTATCTATCTATCTATCTATCTATCCATCTATCATCTATCTATCTATCTATCTATCTATCTATCTATCTATCTATCTACCTACCTATTTATCCATCCATCTATCATCTCTCTTTTGTTTTTTTTTGAGACAGTTTCTCTGTATATCTTGGCTGTCCTGGAACTTGCTCTGTTGTTGAGCAGGCTAGCTTCAAACTCATAGAAATCTGCCTGCCTCTGCCTCCCAAGTGCTGGGATTAAAGGCATGTGCCACCACTACTCTCTCTTTTTAAACGCTATATCTGGCAGGTCTAATACTACCAGAGCACAGTTNAGAACTTGCTCACATTCATCTTCCACTATAGCATCATGTTCCAGGCCCTCTGCAAGAAGAACAGGAGAAAGGGGCACTCCTAAATGAGAATACAGCAGCCAAATTCACAACTTGGGAAAAATTGCTTTCAATAGCTTCTATAACCACAGAAGTACACAGTAAGTGGTTTATATTTTGCAGCTATCAAACATATTCTTGTCTTCGTTTAAAGTAAGAAATCATTAACATGGTTTACAAAGACCTTTCGAAGTCTGGCCCCCTTCTTCCTTCAATCTATATTCATTCCCTGCATCATCTCCACCCATTCTCTTTGCATGCTTTTCCTAGAGCCCGAAAATTATTTCTTACTCTTCAAGCATCAACTGAGATGTCTATGCTGATGTCACAGCNGGGTGTCTTTCCCTTGTGTTCCCATAGCCCCATTAATAGTCTGTCTCTTGCCTTTCTCTCTCTGTGGAGCACTGGGACTATGCCATCCTCTCCTGCATTCCAAAGCACCCAGTGNATTGCTTAACAATAGTATCAGTAACAGACACGTTGAGTGAATGGAAGACAAAAAGATAGCAGGTCTCCTCCCCCCATCTTGATCCTTCTGATCAAATGCAGCTTTGGGTACCAGCAGGTTAGAGCCAGGAACTGTGTGGTTAAAAAGTCTAAGTCTCCTCAGAGAAAAATTCAAATGGATGGTCTTAGCTTGCCAGCTGCTGATAATACAAGGAGCAGGAAACATATTGGCCCTTCCCTGGTGTGTCTGTCTGTCTGTCTGTCTGTCTCTGTCTCTGTCTCTCTCTCTCGTGTGTGTGTGTGTGTGTGTGTGTGTGTGTGTGTGTGTCCCAGCTTGACTGGGCTGTATGAAGACTTTCAGAAAAATACTTTTGCTATTTGTAAACTGAAGGAATAAGATGTGGAAGTGAATGAGGAGGAATAAACAGGGAACCGAACAGTATCCTTTTAATAGTGACTTTTGGGCNGATAACGACACTGTAAAAAAGGACAATGACTCATCAGGGACTGAAATGACTAATCTCTTTCCTCACAAGATTATTCAGGCTCAGGACTACTTCACACATTAAACTCTGAAATCTGCTCACTGCAGCTCTGTGATTCTTTTTTGTGTAGTTTATGTGACTTTCCTTCTGCCTTATTCATGAACTAATGTGTGTAGTTACCTTTCATAAGGGAATTGTGGCTTTANCCATTGCAGAAACAAACAATATTTGGATATAGTTTGGAATACAGCTGCACAGTGCTTTCTAAAAGGTACATCTGCAGTACTAGAGACACACTCCATCGGTTACTACACAGTGAGCCATGATCCTTTGCTTCAGTCTCCTGGTCCCGGAATTANGGATGTGTGCCACCATGCCTGACTGAGACTTTCCTTAAGCTGAATTCACCTTATATTCTTCTTATTTTTCCATTTTATTTTATTTTATTAAATAAGGGTNAGCATATATCCAATCTATAGCCAAAGTATTATCCATCAAAGAGAAAATAATAGGATGACTGGCCCTCAAACCCAAGTAGAGTCCATCTCACGGAAAAAGAGTTTAATAATAAAGCAAAATCTTAAGCTCAGTTGGGTCCATTTAAAATACACAGATGAAAAAAATGGCAGTCTGGAAGGCAGATGGACAAAGCCTTTAAGAGAGGGAATACCTCTTTCTTCTTTCCTTCCTTCCTTCCTTCCTTCCTTCCTTCCTTCCTTCCTTCCTTCCTTCCTTCCTTCCTTCCTTCCCACCTTCCCTCCTCCTCCTCCTCCTTCTTCTTCTTCTTATTTTTCTTTCTTCTTCTTCTTCTTCTTTGAGACAAGGTTTGTCTGTGGAACATCCCTAGCTATCCTGGAATTCACTCTGTAGATCAGGCTGGCCTTCAACTCACAGAGATCTGTCTGCCTCTGCCTCCCAAGTGCTGGAATTAAAGGTATACACCACTACACCTGGCTCCTATTTTATTATTATTATTTCAAAGTTTNTTCTTCTCCCATACACTACATCCTGACAGCATCCTCCCCTCCCTCCACTTCTCCCAGCCCACCCCCTGCATCCCATCTTTTCCAGATCCACTCTGCCTCCATTTTTCCTTCAGAAAAGAGTGGCCTCCCAGGAACAACAATCCAACACGGCATAGCAAGGTGCAATAAGATGAGGCACAGATGCCCTGTCAATCACCTTGGATTCTAATAACAAATACCAACTCATCTCCTTCACTTAGGCCCTCACAGGAACTCCCTCTGCTTCTGCCTTCAGTCTTAGGCAACATGAGCTCAGGCTCTCTAGGACTGGCCTGTCCCACAACCTCGGAGGCCCCAGCGTCCAACCCAGGAATGGACATACAGCTAATGAAGCTCCAGCAGTGCTTGCACACAACGGGCTTCTGATGAGATCCTTTTGGCATCTCACACACAGNGTCCCTCTGAACTTCTACCTTGTTTAGTAAACCTTGAGTAAAGTGCAGGGAAGGTTTCTTTTTTTCTTTTTTTCTTTTTTTTTTGGTTTTTCGAGACAGGGTTTCTCTGTGTAGCTTTGTGCCTTTCCTGGAACTCACTCCGTAGCCCAGGCTGGCTTCGAACTCACAGAGTTCCACCTGCCTCTGCCTCCCGAGTGCTGGGATTAAAGGCGTGCACCACCACCGCCCGGCTTCAGGGAAGGTTTCTAATCAACAATTTCTTTGTTATTTTTATTTTGGGATACAACCAAATACTATCAACTAGTGAGTTAGACAACAAACATTGTGCTCTCATTGGTTCTGGATGCTGCAAGACCCAAGGTCAGGGCATTGGCAGATTCACCCTGTGGTCTGTGGTTAGGATTGCTTCTGTCTCTGTTGTCTTCTATGGACACTGCTGCCACTCCTGAGCACTTTGCTTTAATGATGTCATCCAACCATAACTACCAACCAAATACTCCACCTCTTCACACTACAGTATTAGTGAGTAAGGATTCAGTATTTGAATTGCAGAGCTATTTGTTCCTAGCAATGATCTTACTCTGTGGTCATATATTTTGTACCCTAATAAAATTTGCTTGAAGGTCAGAGAACAGAAGAAGCCACTAGATTAAACATAGAAGCCAGGCAGTGGTGGCACATACCTTTAATCCTAGCACTCAGGAGGCAGAGATCTGTCTGGATCTCTGTGAGTTCAAAGCCACCCTGGATTACATGAGATTGACTCAGTCTAGGAGGGAAACAGAGTCAGGTAGTGGTGGCANACACCTTTATTCCCAGTACTTGGGAGTNACACGCCTTTAATCCCAGCACTTGAGATCTCATGCCTTTGCTTGGGAAGCACACACGCCTTTAACCCCAGCACTAAGAAGGAAGTGATGGCTGGGCAGAGAAAGGTATATAAGGTGTGAGGAGACAGGAACTCAGGTTGAGGAGTCCTAGAGGTAAGACATGGCAGTGGCTTGTTCCTTTGTTTCTCTGGTCTTTCAGCATTTACCCCAATATCTGGCTCTGGATTTTTTATTAAAAGACCATTTTAGAAATTCGAGTTACATTACTCTATTTACTTCTTTCATTTTTGGAAGCTGGCAGATCCAGAAATCAGGCTTCATCTGGAAAGTGTCTTGGTGCTGTGTCACTCAGTGGTGTGAAGAGCAAATTCACTTTTATGTCAACCTTTCCTAGAGTTAAGCAACTTGCCTGGCATAATGACATTAATCCATTGATTCCAGAGCCCTCATGGCCTCATCACCTCCTATTGTGTCCCTACCTCCTAACACTTCTGTATCGGAGACAATGTTTGCAGCATTGGGAGACATATTCAAATAATTATACCCCAATATCTTCCTCAGTCCCTCGTTCCCTTCTCATTCATATCTCTGAGCACTGTGTTCAGTGTCCTTGAGAGACTCATCCCTGTAGACAATCAAGGTTTTTTTTTTTTTAGATTATGAGTCTTAATGCAGTTTTCTAAGGTATAATTAATATTCTAAATTAGTGTCTGAAATGGTTATGTGCAGGTAGAAGAGAGGAGACCATTGCACTCTTGGTTGGTACAAGGATTTATGAGTGTCTAGGACATGGGGAGTTTATTATGGCTGCTAGATCTGAGACGGCTGCTTTCGGAAGTAAGGTTTCTGGCCAAAAGCTACCTCACACACCCTGGCAACCACACTTCCTTATTTTGCCTCATGATTCTTCAGGCCAAATGAATCCAAATTAATTGCACTTTTATTGATCTTGTTCTTTTGGCTTAGCAGGCTCATCAGAAAGGGATCATTTTATTTTTATCTTCATGTTGAGTGTAGCTCAAGGCCACTTGGAAAAATAAAAGGCACTAGATTAGTGGCATTCGAGATCTCATTCTAAAGTCTTGAGTGGTAAACAGGGATTTACAGAGAATCNGCAGCCAGGCAAAGACGTGTTCTCTCGGCTCTTCTTCTCCCCTCTCCAAGACATCACAGAGTGACAGGGGTTTAGAATCAGCTGCTTATTGCAGGCGTTGCCACTAAAGCATGTCTGCTTGTGTTTTGATACACCTCTGATAGTTCTATGAAGTAATAGATATTTGCCTTTAAATAGCATTGTTGAATTTTTTAATGCATTTTCCCTCTGAGATTGGGGGTCTCAGACAACTGGCTGATCCCACAGTGCTCAAACCTTGTCTATTTTCTTCCTCTTACCCTTAGAAAACTCACCGGAAGAAGTTGGTGAATAGTCATCACAGGGAGAGTTTTAAAGTACGATGCTCAGAGAGTGATAACTCCGCCTAGGCATGCGGTTAGAAGTAGGGAAGCTAGGAGGAGAGAGCGGGGAGGGCCTGGAGCGCTCCGAGAAGGATGGGTGAAGATGAGGGTGAGAGAAGACTGGAAAGCAAAGACGGTTCAAGAACAGAGAGGCAGAGAGAGCTCACTGCTGTGAAAAGACGAAAGAGAAACAAAAAGGCAGCGTCCTCAGTCCAGGGACGCCTCCTTGTGGAGCAGAGAGGGAGGTTGCGCCAGAAGAGGACGGAGAGGAAAGGAATCAGGAGGTCAATACACAGAAGACAAAGCATCGAAACTGCTGTACCTATGCCGTTTCCCCTTGTTAGTCTTGGTTCTAAAGAACCCGAATGGCAACGTCACCATCAGCATGAGGGCCAGCAAAGGCACTTCAAACAGTGCCACCCGCCTCTAACCACCTAGGTTGCCTTGGGTTGGGATCCTCAGAAGCAGGGACTGAGGTGAGGGNTTGTGACTATTAGGCATCGTTTCCAGAGGAAAGGACCTGAGAACAGGGAGGTAGGGGTGGGAAGGGAAGAGGGGTTAACCAGGAAGTGTCAGCAAGCAAAGCTTCTTCAGAGGACCATCCCTTAGGGACCTCCAAAGCAACACAAAACCATCCAATTAGGAGCAAGGTCGCTGCACATTTACACTTTTGCACCTGTGGTTTCTACCCTGAGATGAATTAATTGCCCTTCAGGGGACTGTGACAGTGTGTGAAAACCATTTTTTNGGGGGGGTCATGTTGGGAAAATGGGATAAGGCTACCCAGTGGGGAGGTCAGGGGTACAGCCAAACATTGCACAATTCCCTATAATACATATGTCAGCCCCCCACAATCCCCCAATAAGTAATGGTGTGGCACCAGCATCAACAACTATGAGTCTGAGAGCCCCTTGTATACATCCTAAGTTATTGGGTCAGGGCTACTCTCAGGATCATGTAAGATCCACAAAGCTATCCTAGAGGTTTCATTCTGACTGTTGGGACATGAGTCCTTGAGTGCAGAATTTATAGCAGAATCCAAGAAAGCATGGGTAAGCACTGACAGAAAGTGGCACAGAGTCCTAGCCACTCATCAATGTATTTACTTTAAATAATATACCCGTCTTTTGCAATCTTACAACCTCCAGCATCTCAACAGTTATCTGTGTTGTTAGCTATGGAAATTGTGAGCACTTTTGTGATCCATTTCATTCTGATCAAAAAAGGGAACAGTATTGTTGGTTAGATTCATACTTGTGTGTGAGTGAGTGTGTGTGTGTTTGTGTGTGTGTATGTGTGTGTGTGTGTGTATTATGTAATATGCTTGCAAATGCCATGCAAGCACTCTATCACTGTTACACCCCCTATCCCTTCTGAGTTACACCCCCTATCCCTTGGGCACAGAACATGAACTACCTCCCTCCCTCATGGCCAAAGAGAAGTGTTTCTGACAGTTTCCTTCTGACTTAAACAGTGAACCATGTTTCCACTCGTCTTTTGTTCTGAGGCCAGGCTGCTATCTCCTGGATGTATTCTAAATTGAAAGCAGTTTTCTAAGGCCATTTAAATTTCTAATGAAAAGTCACTCAAGGCCATAGTACAGAATAAATACATTGTTATTGATCATGCAATAAGGTATTAAGCTAATTTAATAAGACTTCACCCTGGGATGTACTTAGTTACCNGTCTTGTCATTTCTCAGCTACCGTGGAGCCTTGCTGGTTTTCCATGGCCCAACANCAGTCATCTCCAATGTGACTTTCCTCACATCACACCTGGATGTTCCAGAATGCCGCATCCTGCTCAAGCTCTACTCCCTGTCGGCAAAGTACAGTGACAGAGTAANGATTCATTATTCCTGAAATGACCCTGTCTACAATATCCACTTTTTATCTCCTTAATCAGCAAAGTGGTACTCNGAGGACTGGCGGGTTCACTGCCTGGAGGCACATTTATTACCAAGACACAAGCTGAATAATTGTGTATTTACTAACTTCAATTTAACCTCACAACGAGGCTGTCTGTCATGACAAGGTGAGCAGTAGGACCAAATTGTTCCTCTGCCTGTAGCTAGCTCATCAATAACCATTTGTTCACATCCCAAAGCACTATTTCCACTGTCCTTTCCCATGGATCAGTTGATACTGCTTTATCACACAGGTTTGCCACCAAGAGAAAAGGGCTGGCTTGCTTTGGTCAGAGCTCTGTGCCTTAGGTGGAGATACCACAAAGAATGGTTAGTGCAGAGGCGAAGGGGATTCATTTTCTTCTTCAGAGAGGAGATGGCAAGCTACATGCCTCAAGTCATATTCCGTTTGTCAACATGAACTATGTCCTAAAAATTAAAGTGAAAGTGTAATAAAAATATAAAAAAGGTTTGTGGCCTTTGATCTAGAAAGTCCTGTGGAAATGATACAAACATAGGTGGCTGAGCGGTGACATTGCTTTCAGTGAAAGGAAGGTTAATNTAGGAGTCTACTGATATGGTGTCAGTGTAAACTCTCACAGTGAGATGAAGTGAGCCTGTTACAGGGATAAGGGAAGTGTGTGCTTTTTGACATGGAAGGGGTCTNGCGTATATTAAGGGCTAAGATAGCTTTGAAAAGTGAGCTGGATCTATGTCTTGATAAAATGTTATCTGCTACATAGTCTTCATGGCAAAGAGTACTTTGAACCCTAAAATTTATAGTGTCCTTGTATAAGCAGAAGTTTCTGTGCCACCAGCAACTTCCAAATACCCAGCAGCACTTCCCAAATAATTGACTCAGAGGCTTAATATTACTTATAAATACTCAGCCAGTGTCTCAGGCTTATTACTGACTAGCTCTTACACTTAAATTAACCCATANTTCCAATCTATGTTTAGCCACATGGCTTGGTACCTTTTCTCAGTATGGCATTCTCATCTTGCTTCCTCTGCATCTGGCTGGCGACTCTTTGACTCTGTCNTCCTTCTTCCCAGNATTCTCAGTTTGGCTTTCCCACCTAACTTCCTGCTCAGATACCAGCCTGTCAGCTTTTTATTAACCAATGAGAGTAATATATATNCATAGTANAGAAAATGATTCTTCTACAGCATTCTGGATCTATGAATACATTATCTGTAGCTCTCTCTATGTGTGTGTGTATAGCATCAACACAAATATGAAAAATTCTGTAAGGTTCAACACCAAATTTTAATGTAATTAGAGCTGTGGATATAATAGCTGGTGAATTTACATCATTGTCATCCTGGTGGGGTTACTGTGGGTTAGACCTAGAGCTGTATGAGTGATCAGTNACTGAGATACTTTCCTGGTCCCTCCTTTATTATTTATTTTGAGACAGGGTTTTATTAAGTTGCCCAGGCAAGCTTTGGGCTTATGATCCTCCTGCCTCAGCCTTCAGAGAAGCTAGGTTCAGAGGCCTGTGCCACCAAAGTTGGCTGTTCTATTGTATTTTTATAAGTAGATACATAACTACATGCATAGCACCTAAATGAGTTATATATGCAAAAGCAACCATAATTGCTTTTTGGATAATCAGGTGTCAAATTAACTGTGCATACTGAATTTTTATTGAGATTTTGGTGATTATCAAGATGTACAAAGAAGATGGATATAGAAACTTAATAAATATGCTAAATTCTGTTATCCCATTCCTTTAAGTCCAGCATCATGGTACATGCCTTTAATCCAGCATTTGTGAGGTAGAGACAGGAGGATCTCTGTGAGTTCAAGTCTAACCTGGTCTACACAGCAAGTTCTAGGTCAGCCAGGGTGACACAGTTATGACTCTGTCTCAAACACCACCACCACCACCAACAACAACAACAACAACAATCTCAAAACAAGGGACTGGAGAGATGGCTCAGTGGTTAAAAACACAGACTGCTCTTCCAGAGGTCCTGAGTTCAATTCCCAGCACCTACATGGTGACTCACAGATATCTCTAACTGTAGCCCTTTGGAATCTGATGCCATCTCCTGGTGTGCAGCCATGGAGACAAAACAGCTACATATGTAAAACTGATAAATAAATAAATCTAAAAAAATCTAAACAACAATCTAATACTCTAATTGTATTAAAAGTNGAAGGAAAGGAAGCCCANGAAGGGTGAGCATGATTGTTTTAGTTAGCGATTTATTGCTGTGAAGAGACACTATGACCACAGCAACTCTCTTTCTCTCTTTTTGGTTTTTCAAGACAAGGACTTGGAACTCACTGTGTAGATCAGGCTGGCCTCAAACTCACAGAGATGCACCTATCTCTGCATTCCCAGTGTTGGAATTAAAGACATGCACCACCCCTGCCCAGCAACTCTTCTAAAGAAAAACATTTAACTGGGGTTGGCTTACAGTTCAGAGTTTTAGCCCATTGTCATCATGAACAGCAATCATGGTGGCATGCAGGCAGACGCGGTGCTGGAGAGGTAGCTGGGAGTTCTACATCTGGATCTGCAAGCAGCAGGAAGACAGTGGCACACTGGGTGTGCTTGAGTATCTGAGACTTCAAAGCCCACCCCCAGTGACACACTTCTTCCAACAAGGCTACACCTACTCTAACAAGACCACACCTCCTAATAATGCCACTCCCTATGGGCCTGTGGGGGCCATTTTCTTTCAAACCACCACAATGATGAAATGATAGTAATAACTGCTAGCTGTTACCCAGGATTTACTATAGGCTAGATAGACACTCTTCCAAGTACCCAGTAGTCACAGCACTGAAGCCACTACTGATGAGTAAACTAAGGCAAAGTGAGGGAATCTTATTGAACCTATTAGCAGAGCCAAGCTTGGAATCTAAGCAACTTGGTTTAAATTTCCTTGGGAGAATCAATCCATAATTTCATAATCTAAAGTAAAACTCAATGTCTATGCCATGTACCATCATAACTAAAGTGTTTTCTAGAAAGAACAGTTTTGGCAGCTCATTAGTCCATCTGGCAGGAGAGGCTGGAGCTGAGACAGTGATGATGGTTGGGACCACACTGTGACCAGGACTGCCTGGTTATACTCATCTCTTCTCTTCACTTAAGTCACTTGTCAGGTCCCCAAACATGGACTTGGGGAATCACCTGACCTCATTGTTCCTATTCCCAACATGGCCACATTGAATAAATCTCCTTTCTCTGCTTTTCACTTGTTTCTTTAATTGGCCTATTTACTTGNCTGAGTCTAGCATATTAGGAATGCCAGAGCTAGAGCTCTGACCTGAACAACTTCGATAGCAAAGGAGAGGTCACTTCAAATCCTCCTGCTTGGTCAA
>LZPO01027368.1:1137404-1172084 GCA_001675575.1 Neotoma lepida
AACAAATATATTTTTAAAAAGTGTTCAGCAAAGAGATAGAAACCTGGAGAAGAACCCAGTGTAATTTCTGAAGCTGAAGAATAAATGACTGAAATGGGAAATTCAATGGAAAGCCTCAATAGCAAACTTGATCCAACAGAAGAGAGAATACACTCCCTAGACATTATTTGAAAAGGATGAAAATGGATGAAGAAAGCCTACGGGATGTATGGGGTACCATCANNAGGGCTAACATTTGCACTATGGAAATTTAAGAAGAAAGAGGGAAAGGGGGAAAGATACTTTATTTTTTAACAATAATAGCAAAACAACAACAACAACAACAACAACAACAAAAAACCAAAAAAACCTCCCCAGATCGGAGATGAGATATGGAAGTCTAGTACGTGAAGTTTAGAGCTCTCCAGACAGACTCAAAAAACATTTAAACAAGAAAGATTAAAGTCAAACTGTCAAAAACTTGAGATCAAGAGGTAATTTTGAAAATATCCAGAGAAAGACCCATCATATAANGGAGAGCTTCCTGAGAAGCCAGAGCATCTGTGTCCACTGAGAAGCCAGGGCGTCTGTGTCCACTGAGAAGCCAGGGCGTCTGTGTCCACTGAGAAGCCAGGGCGTCTGTGTCCACTGAGAAGCCACCAGTGGGTCCTCTGTAGATGCAGTCCTCAGATTCAGTGCAATCTTCTCAAAGATCCAAAGGCAATGTTCCTAACAGTAGAAAAAAAAAATCTCAAAATTAGTTGGATTTATAAAGGGTTTCAAATAGCCAAAGCTATTTTGGGGGGAAAAAACCAAACTGAAGGCGTTGAACTTTCTCGTTTCAAATGATATTACAAATGCATAGTTATCAAAGTGGTAGGATGCTATAACAAGCACAGTACCATGGACCAGTGGACACAAACAGACCAGAAATACATCCACGTANAATTGCTGCTTTCTGTAAAAGGTGCCAGGACTCATGAAGGGGACATGGACATCAATAGACGGTGTTGGGAAAACCAGATCTACGCATTCAGAAGACTGAAATTGGGTCATTGTTTCTTGCTATCACAAGTAAAGATGGATGAGACTTAAGTGTAACTCACCAGACCATTGTGCTTATTTTAGAACACAGTAGTGTGAGCATGGTGGCACATGCCTAGAGAGTGCTTGGGAAACTGAAGGGAAGGACTGACAGGAATTTGAGGCCACACCGGGCTACATAGCAAGTGTTTATAGGTGGGGAGGGCTGGAGAGTGGGGAGTGAGGAAGAGAAGGGGGAAGAGCACCCCATGAAATTAGTGTGAGCAATGATTTCAAGAATTGGATAAGACACCAAAAGAACAAGAAGCAAAGGCAAAAATNAAAATAAATCATATTATATAAAACCAAAAAGTTCCTGTACATCAAAGGGATGATAATAATATTAGAAGGCATTCTGTGGAATGGAAGGAAATATTTTCAAATCATGCATTTCATGAGACACTAATGCTATTAATATATATGCAACATTATATATGTAACATTAACTTCTCATGAAATGTATATCAACATATATACAGAAATGCAAATGTATATCACATATAGAAATATCCATATCAAACAACCCAACAGAAAAAGGCCCCAAATTACCCAATTATTCAGGTCCTTTGTACATTTTGGATAGTTGGGTAATTTGTTTTTTTCCCCTCATGGTATCTATCTAAGAAATAAGCTGCAAAACAAAAATTTAATAAGTGAGTGATAAAAAGTTGTACTTGAAGGTCTGACTATCGCCATCANGTAGCCAATGACAGAAAACAGGCCACGGGTGAACCTGAGCATGAAGCTGAATAAGTGATGCATGGCTCCTCTAATATCTATAGAGCAGGGCAGAGCACTAAAATGGCCCAAAGAAAACTGGCCTCGAAATGTTTAATTTGGATACAATTTATAATTTTGAGCTGTTATTTTTATGACAGACATTGTCTAAGTGCTTTTCATTTTTAGAATGATTGTTATTCTCTTAATCACTCATGAAATTGTTCCCACTGCCATCTTCTTGTATAGATTAAAGGGAGAGTGAGCGACCGTGAAGCTAAAGGACTTGGCCAGCTTCACGTTGTTAATGTGACTTGAGCCAAAGCTAGCTCTAAAGTTCACAATTCTAATCACTGCATGGCATTCTCAACATAATATTAATGGAAAATGTAATTTATGGATTCTTTGGCTATAATAGAATCATGCAGTGGATTTACTATATCACCACATAAATTCAATTTCGTTATTCTATGAACTCATAGTTCAATAAACCAACTCTTGCAGATTTTAAACAACATAAAACCCCATTGGGAAGATCTGATGATGCAGGACATTCTACTCCCAAAACATTGCGTTAGTCACCAGAAAGTTCCACTCAACATCATCTTCNATTTGGAAAATTCAGCTTTCTGGGATTAATTTTCCAATGCTTTGGATTCGGCTTCAATTACCCATGAAGCATNACAGGTTTCATGGATTAAATATGAAAACATTCCAGCAAGACTGCATAGAGTTTTTAAGTTAAAAATAGCATTTGAGCTTAGAGTGCTACCATCAATATTTCAGTTCTTTGCTCCACATCTTCCTTTCTGTAATAGCAAAATCTCTGTGGTTGGAATCAACCATAGAAATNTCAAGAAGTCCAGAAAATCAAGGCCAAAGATGGCAAACGATCACATAGACTTGTATCTCAGAAAATGAATAACCGATAATTTCAAAGAAAAACTAGGAATATATGTCAGAGCTGGCCAGGTTTTTGTCTTTGCTGGGCCACAGTGTAATGAAAGTCTGAAGACTAAAGAGAAACACAGAAAGTGATGNTACGAAGTGGTGAGGAAAAAAATGAAGACCTGTTACCAACAATGAAGATGCAACCAAACATTGAGATGTAAAACTAGATTGGTCCACAATTCTTTAGAGTAGTATTTCTCAACCTATGGGTCGCAAACCCTTTGAGGGTCAAAGAACCCTTTCACAGGGGTTGCATATCAGATATCCTGCACATCAGATATTTACATTACAATTCATTACAGTAGCAAAATGGCAGTTATGAAATAGCAATTTTATGGTTGGGGGCCACCACAACATGAGGAACTGTATTAAAGGGTCACAGCATTAGGAAGGTTGAGGACCACTGTTTTAGAGGAATGAGAACCTACATGTCATATGAAACTTAAGTAAACAATTTTCAGAGTTTTTAATGTAAATCTTTAAAAGGCTAGTACTCTCCTATAGATTCATGGCTGAACACCAGTGTATCATAAAATAAAAATTAGTTTGGTACTTTCAAAGTTATTAAAGTTCTTTGGATCAGGTCTAATAGCCTATCTTAGTACCATTCAGTTTTGTGTCAATAGTTTTATTTTAAAATTTAATTAGTAATCACATCAATCATCTGTAACACAAGTATTTGCTGTTGATTATGTTCTAGTCAGAGTATTTGACATCGAGGACACAGTTCAATAAAACAGACAACCACCAAAACCAACAAGGAAGTCCAGTTGGTAGACATCATGCTNTTTTCCTGGAAGGTAAGCTATCTATTTTTAAAAAATGAAGATGATAATAGGAAGGAGAAACCCATCAAAGAACAACAAAGAGGCCAGAGCTCACCCTGTCTTCATCTGCCTGTCTCCCCTCAATTCCGCTTTGTTTTTTGTTGCTAGCACACCAAAATTTCCTCTATTGTATTAAGAGATTGCATTTTATGTGGTGCATAAGGTAGCCAAAGATTACATTTGTTTAAGTCAAGGTTATCACACTTGGCACACACATCTGAAGTTCACTANTAGTTAAAGAGGCAAATGCTCAGTGATAGGAGCTCTGTGGATTTATCATCTCTGTGTGTGCGCACACACTTTGTGCATCCATGTAGGTGCACATGCAAGTATGCACGCACATGTGTATGCATGTGCATATGGAGGTCAGAGACCAATGCTGGGTGTTTTCCTCAGTCATTCTGCACCTTATAGTTTGAGACAGGGTCCCTCACTGAACCAGCATTTCACTTATGTGGCTAGGCTGACTGGCCAATGGACTCCAAGATCTATTTTTCTTAGTCCCTCATTGCTGGGATTAGAGATGCATCCTATAGCACCTGGCTTTTACATGGGTGTTGGTGATGTGAGCTTAGTCCTCATGCTATCAGGTATCATCTCCCCAGCCCTATCTTGTATTTGAAGCAGTGCTAGCCACCTGTCCCACTGTAACCCAGGAGAAGGGCAGTGTGAATGTTGTGGACACTTGCAGGGTATTATGCCTCACTTATCCGATGTGCCTTCTTGCAAGATGCCTAGCCCTTCAGGGGCAGATATTAGACTCCAGTGTCACATTGGCTGTTCTCATATCTCAATTCTATCATATCCCACTGAAGTAACAGAATAGAATCTATTATTTTTTGAGGCTTAATTTAGNCTCTACAAATTTTGAGGCTAAATAGGTGACCCCCTTATTAGACCATTGAAAACTAAATGGAATGATACCAGTAATACTGTGGCTGGCACGTAGTAAGCTCTCAGTACATATGAGAGAATTATAGTTATTTTAGGAACTATTTTTCCTTATCTACATGTAGTAAGCAGAAACTATGTGATATAAACAACTGCTTTCCATGCCAGGTTGTCTGGCCTGAGATTGGACATCTTACCTTAGGGAACCCATGAGATATTTCTCATATTTGAACTGTGGAATAATCCTCTTGTACACTGTAAAGATTTGGCACTCAAATTGGTTCAATAAAATGTTGATTGTCTGGTAACTGGGCAGGAAGTTAGGTGGGAAAGCCAAACAGAATGATGAGAAGAAGGAGGCAGAGTCAGGGAGTTGCCAGCCAGACACAGAGGAAGCAAGATAAATANGTCATATTGAGAAAAGGTACCAAGCCATATGGCTAAACATAGGTAAGAATTATGGGTTAATTTAAGTGTAAGAGCTAGTTAGTAGTTAAGAGCTAGTGTAAGCCTGAGCTACCGGCCGAGCATTTACAATTAATATAAGCCTCTGTGTGGTAATTTGGGAAGCAGCTGCTCAGTACCTGGGAGTTTCTGGCAGGACAGAAACTTCTGCTTACACTCTGTCCTTAAGATATCAGGTTAGCCATTTATNGGATGCCTTTCATAAAAGAAAAAGGCTGCACATGTTGAGTGGACTCAAACTTTTTTTTTCTGAATAATTTTGACCTGTGACACTTAAATCTATGGACATGGAACCCGAAGATACAAAAGGCTGCTGTGTACAATGCTACATCATTTTTGGGGGTTGCTTCTTGCCCCAGGAGTAGATTGANTTGAATACATTCTTACAATTCACAATTTAGTTGTGATGGAACTAGAAGGTGAGGAGATGTTGCCAACCCTCACACCATACCCACATTCCTGAAAGACATAGGAAGGCGTATACAATCTCGGCAGAATGCTGAGTCAGTGGCACAGCTATGGTAATTATTGCATCTAAAGGGCGTTGGCCATGAAGGAAAACCTGGCATAAACTCTGTTGATGTTTTAGACAGGAGAATCCTGACTAAAATCTCAGAGCTGTAAATAGAACAATGGGCTATGGTAACTGTTCACATTTCTAGAAGATAATTAAAAATCATCATTCAGAAGGGGTACGTGGTGAGCCTGAAGAATCGGAAGTGGGAGCCCTGCCTTATAATGTAAATGATGCATAAGATGTGGGGAACTGAGGTGAAACTCAAATATTCAAGAAGCNGTGAAAGGTATGAGGGCATGAGGAAGAGGGTGAAATGACTAATCTTCCATGGGAAAGAGGTGATATCAGGAGTAGTCACTGGCCTTTGGACACAAACCACAGCACAAGTGCCCAATTCTCTTAGGAGATGAGGTAAGATGATAGAGAGAGTGCAGTGGTCATACTGTAAGGGATCTGGGGAGAGCTGATTCCTTTATTCAAGTTCATGTNCATGTTTCCTCTATCATATTGGATAATATAATAAAGATATAACCAAAGAAGTCATTTAAGAGTCCATTTTATACCATCCATTAAGGAAACCATGAACTTATTTTTACTATAGACACAGAAATAGACTGTTCAGGTGCCCCTTGGAGATGGAGTTTGGTGCTCTTAGCATGTTCTCCCTGGAGTTTTAGTCTCCTTTAGGCCACACTCTTCCTGGGTTTTAGCCAGCTCTTCTTGTCTAGCTAGTAGTGTAACCTTTGAGGAAGTATTTCATTCCCTTAAACCTTGTGACAGTATTTACTGCAAAGCATGGTTATGAGGAATGAATTTTAACCGTTAAATGCTCAGTGTGGTGTTTGACTCATGGTCATTGTGCAAGAATGGTCAGCTCCACTTTCTTCCAAGAGTAATAAAAAAGAGGAAGTACTGTCATTTACAAACAGACAAATTTACTTCTAAAAGAAAAGAGAGCTGGTAAAGGCTGGAGATTTTAAAGAAANTTAGGCTTCTTGATAGAAGGGTCATTGTGTGTTGTTTATAGTGATATGGAGAAAAGTGTCCTGGATGATGGCTTATGAACCATTAAGGAAAAAAACCACAACTGTTGTGTGTGTGTGTGGTGTGTGCATGTATTTGTGTGTATATGTGTATGTGTGTGTGAGTGTGTGTGCACAGTGTTAAAGGACTTTTTAGAAAGACCAATGACCTCTCTCACGCAGTTCAAATCAACTCACTCTCCTTTGTACCTTAATCTTACAGTAAGAATAAAATGTCTACAACTAGTCTGGAATGGGCTGAACTGTTGACTAAGCAGTAAAAAGAGAAGGAGAGGAATGAGGTAGACTATGCTAGGAAGCAGACTTGTGACTTACTTCCCTCCCTCCCTCCCTCTCACTCTCCTTTCCCCTTCCTTCCGGTCTTTCTTTATAAAGTAAGACTTTACTACATAGTGCACTTGGTCTCCAAGCTATTGTCCTCCTGTCTCAGCCTGGGATTGGAGGTGTGAACCATCCTGTTTGGTTCAACATCAATTTTACTTTCAAATGCTTTCTAGTTAATTCGCCCCGTCTCTCAAATCTGCACACAGGAGCTTTGATGAGCTTTGCCAAGTGGATGGAAAGTACCTGTAGCTGTGCTGCTGCAGCAGAGGCAGGGACAGCCGCCTTCCAGGCAGAAAGTCAGCTTCACGGTGGGAAGGAGAGTCTGCTCTGTCTTCAGGTGTCCAGACATCTCGGACTCCGTCTANGGCATGCAGAGAAGTGTTAGGAACGGACATTTCAGTTTTTATCTCTGGAACAAAATGTTCTTTCAGCCCACAGCTCCCAAGGAATGAAGCCAGTGTCAAAGATTTAGTGCCTTTTCACATTAGTGATGGCGGCAGAAAATGGCCATCTTCTCTGAATAATTTATCTTCCCCCTTGCATAATTTTCTTATCTTTTTTTCTACATTTTGGCTTTTTACTATAGATGAGGAGGTAAATGGCTGTTAGTCCCCGACAAAACCTGTGGAGCATCCTCCACATCAATCAATTAAAAAACACTTACCTTACAGTCAACATGATTTATTCCTTGTTAATACAATTGTCTCACTATATCCTTCTATTATTATACCCTTAATTCCATTAGCCATTCACTTAATGCTCACTTTAAAGCTGACCCCCAAAGAGCTTGGAAGAGAGAGGGAAGTCTGTCTAATAGTGGCATTGCCAATAAAGCTCCGGAAAATCTTCTCCCAAAGCCTTGTAGGTCACAGGAAAGATAGGTCACGGAGCGCATCCTGCCCTGAAGAAGAGCACAAGCACTCATTTATTTGTTCTGATGGATACTGCCTGATGGCTTAAAAATCCTTAAGAGCTCTTATCTTAAAAGCCAACAGTCGTTCTNCCAGGCAGCGCCCTACACATTGCGTAGGGATGGGTGCAACTCTGCCAAGCTTTCCTTAAGTGAATTTAAAAATGAGGAAAGAAAAAACATTCATATGGTTTGAAGATTAATGGCTGGCTTTTTTGGGGGCAGGGCAAAAGGTTAACCTCTTAAACAGTGAAATGACACAAAGAAATTGTAGTAATTAATTTTCACAGAGGTAGAGTTGCATGTTCCGTGGTAGATCTCTTCCATTTGATTTGAGGTCTGAAAGCAATGGAAGCGTCCCTTAGACTGCATTTCTAAAATTATACACTGAATGGATCCTGTGGCTTTTCTCAGGGAGGAAGTAGACTTTCTTTTTGAAATTTAAATTTGTAGCTATTGTCACACAACACTTTTGCATATGTGTAGTCATAGAAACACAAAGTTAAATAGTGGTTGTTAGGAACAGGGATACGGTTCAGTCAGGAACTCAGGTGAGAAGAGGGATAAGGTTCAGTTAGGAACTCAGGTGAGAAGAGATAAAGTTTCAGTTAGGAACTCAGGTGGGAACAGAGATAAGGTTCAGTTAGGAACTCAGGTGGGAATGATGTCAAGGTCCAGTGTTGGGGTCTAGCCCCGACCTATTGAAGGGTCCTTTGAAGAAGGGAGTGAGGAATTGAGAAGTAATAGGAAGAATTATAGGCATAGAAAAAGACAGAGACACAGGATAGCTTCAGGAGGGCCCTGGGTCAATATCCAGCAGCCTCGAGTTTATTTCTAATGGGCTTTTTATACACTAGCAAGGTGAGAGGCAAAAGACCTCCCCCTTTCAAGATCAAAGTACAAACAAGTGTAGACCCTTCAAAACACCTGGTAACCATGCCCCATGGCAAAGCATCTTGTGATTAGGCCTTGAAGTATAAGACACCTGGGAATCACGCCTTTGCACCCTATTATGCAGCTTTGGAGAGCAACATAAACTCTAACTCTGACCTTGAATCAAACCACAGGTTGGAATCTTTGTGGGTTCCCACAGAATGGGGATAAGGTTCAGGTAGGAATGCAGGTGGGAACGGGGATACAGTTCAGCTATGTGATATGAGAAGGTTCTGGAGATCTAGCTTATAACAGTGTGTGGAGAGTTAACATGACTATACTAGAGCCTTAAAAGTTTAGTGAGTGTAAATTTGATGCTATATGGTTTTATACTACAATAAAATATATTTATCAGTAATTTAAGAGGAAAATGTATATTTGTTACAAATCAAGAGATAACCAAATAATTTTAATAGATTTAAAAGTATATCACTTAAATAAGAACAAATATAATAAAAACAACCCCAAAGTTAAAATAGTTAAAGTATCAAGTGCGCATGTGTTTTGGAATCCTCTCTTTCCTTCTTCCCTTCCCCTCCAACCCCCTCCCCTCCCCTCTGCTCTCCTTTCCTATTCTTAGCAAATTTTAAAACTTTTGGAAGGTTCATCATTATCTCTATTCAGATCTGAACAGAGAAGTATCTTTAGATTGAAGAATAAAAATAAGAGCATTTCACAAGGCAGGAGAATTTCCTGTAATAGATTGAACATTGCTGCGATCTCTCCGTGCATGCAAAGTAAAACACATGACCTGAATATAATACTTCCTGAAAATTGTGTCAAATAAACAGTGTCTTCTCCTGACAGAAGTGTTAAACTATCACTTATTTTTTAATGTGAATCTTAAACTATTTATTTGAGACTTTCATACTTGAGTACTGGTTGGAGCAATACTTCCTCAATTGGTTCCCTCTTCCAAAATGACTCTAGCTTGTGTCCAGTTGACACAAAACTAGCCAGTGAAATTCCCTATCAAATGGGTAGATGGGAAGTGTTCTCTCCCACTCTGCAGGCTTCCTCGTCNCTTGACTGATGGTTTTCTTTGCTGTAGAGAAGCTTTGTAGTTTTATGGGGTCCCACTTGTCAATTGTTGGCTTTAATTCTTGGGCAAATGAAGTCCTATCTGGGAAGTCCTCTCCTATCTCTATATTATGTAGGGGACTGTCTGTGTTTTCTTTTAGAAGTTTCAGGTTCCACACTGAGATTTTTGGTCCATTTGGGGTTGATTTTTGTGCAGGCTAATATGTAGGTGTCTAATTTCATTCTTCTACAAGTAGACATCCTGTTTTCCTAGTACCATGTGTTAAAGATGCTGTCTTTTCTCCCATGAATGTTTTTATTTATTTTTGTCACTTTTGTCAAATATNAGATGGCTGTAGTTAGCTATACTCACATTCATCTGGTTTAATTTTGCATAATAAAATGATTGCATCAAAAAGCAAAAGGTATCTTTACCCAAAAAGTATGGTAATTCTTCAAGAAATGAAGCCACTTCATTAGCAAAGTTGTTACTCTGAGAATACGGTCTGTAGTTCCCTAGATTTTTTTTTTTAAAAGAATTTTCTGTTTCACATTAACATCTTTAATCCATTCAAGTTTGGTACTTGAGGCTAAGGAACCCTCCTTTAAAATGTAGTAGGCCTGAGGCACTGGACTACAGGGGCCAGTCTCAGCCTCTGGATGTGGCCTAGAGCCTTGGTCTGTGAGTGTCAGCCCAAGCNATAGGACTATGGGGACTGTCCTGGCCCTGTGGTGGCTGGCCTAGAGCCTGGGGCTACTATGCTGAACCGTGATNGGGTGCAACATTGGGCCGGGACAGCTCTGGAATCTGTGGTGAATGCAGACTCCCTTCACTCTGCTTTCCCCCACATCATCACCAAGGTAATGAGAAACTACCATTCTTACCCTCCCATCTATGACGTGAATTCCTTCACTCTGGGAAAGGCATTCTCATGGGTGGATAGCTTGTCACTTAGTGTCACTGTGAGAGATTGGATGGGAGAAATTCCCATTTTGCCATTTTGCTGATGTTAGTCTGAGTCTCCTCATTTATAAGATGGTTATACCAATATATTCCATGCTACAGTGAGAATGAGGTGAAGAAAAATCTGTGAGACACTCAGAATCATGGCCAGCCCTGTGTCAAGGTGTTGTACATACTTACCATTCATGATATTAGCTAGAGATAAGTTGCCTGTAGTGCTTTCCTTTTCAACTGGCAAATCATTATCAAATTATNTCGATAACATGACAAGGGATTGATAGAAAAATAGATGAAATAAATAGATGTTGTACAGTGAATGGGTCTCTGAAGACTTGCTCAATGGGAACTGTTCTAATCATAACCTTAAGTACATTGCAGCCCACCCCTCTCATCTGTCAGCTGGGTGACCATCCATTTGGGGATACCGACAGATTGCTACAGCTCTAGTCACAGGCTCTTGGCCACAGATGGCATCCACTCGGCTTTCAGTGTTTCATTGATTCAAAGATGAAAAGATTTTAAAGTTTCTGACATAAAAATACAACAAATGTTTGAGGTGATAGGTCTATCAAATCATTTGATCTGGTCATTACTCTATTGTACATTAGGGTAAAGGTCACACTGCTGCCCTTCCATACATGTAATTATCATGTATAATTAAAACTGGAAACCTAAAAACAGGCAGGCTACCTGAATAATGTCAGTTATGCTCTGCCTTTTTAAAATAAATCTCTCAAACTCGTGGGAAATTGCAGGTGTTTTCACAGATAAGGAAATCGGCCCAGATATTGACGAAAACATTCAAAGGGATGCCTTGGTGGCAGGAGGCAGAGCAACATCCTGCCTCAAGTAGGCCAACTCTAGAGGCTGTGATTTGGTTTTATACGATGACTTATATGCCAAGTCGAGACATTGGTCCTGCCTGCCTGTGACAGAAAGGATGCCAAGTTCCTTTGGCTTGGGTCAGGTAGTATCCCTTTGTCTTTGCTGCAACTGGGGTGTGTGTGCTAAGCTTGCTCGGTCAGTGACCTCTTCCTTGCTTAACTTCTTCAGCAAGGTTTGCTGTTCAGCACACCATCATTAAACGGCCTTTTTCTCTGCTTGGGGTTTCGTGGGTGATTAACTGATTGACTTCTGTGAAGGCAATTGGCTCCCACGGACAAAGTGGTTGAGTGCCTGGAAAAAGCCTGCCTGCTGCTGTGCTAAATGGACCATTCCTTTCCGTTGTTTTATTCCCGCGAATTAAGAGCCTTCGCAGTGATTGAACCACAGGGATGCCAAAACATGGAGACATTGCTGGGCTCTTCAGTAATGGCCCTGCTGCTTTCCTCAGCTATCAGCCCTGTGTGGTGGTGTTCTCCCAGAAATGCGTGGGACAGAGGTGTAGAATGGGGCTGCATGCTGGGCTGAGATTGTGCTGAGTGGTGTTCAAGCCGTGGCCTTAAATGGTACCAATTTAGGGTGGATTTGTCTTGGAGGTCAGTTGAATTCCACCTCCTCTTTCAATGAGCCCCAGTAATTAGCTGTGAGTGGCTCCCAGAGGCTGCTTCCAACATGTCAAATATCTGTGACTCCATCTAGGACAGTGGTTCTCAGCCTGTGGGTCCCAACCCCTCTGAGAGGGGTCAAACAACCCTTTCACAGGGGTTCCTATGAGCATCACAAACTACAGATCTTTACATTATGATTCATAACAGTAAAAAAATTACAGTTATGGAGTAGTAACAAAAATAATTTTATGGTTGGGGTCACACAACATGAGGAACTGTATTAAAGGGTCACAGCATTGGGAAGGTTGAAAACCACTGGCCTAAGAGCTCACTCATGGTGGGCAGTTCACTCTGCCTCCCCGACCCCTTCCTCTATTCTGAGCTGTATTGCACCCACCTGTGCTTATGGTCTCNGATCCACACTTACCCACTCCATAAATGTAAGTGAAAATAGAGGTTTAATTTAGTTGGTAGTNAAAATCTCTCTGTTGACTTCAAAGTGCTAAAAAGATTTAATTCAAGATTGTTCCAGAATATAAAACAACCTCCCTGCCACCATGCTGGGTAAACAGTGTTCAATTTGTTGCCACCGTTCAGAACTGTATCAGTGTGGAAAAACACTGCTGGNGTGGATGAGGGTTGGGACACCCAGCTCCAGGGTGCAGNGTCTCAGCCNAATGCCCAATAACTGGCAGGTGGAATANTCTTCCCTCAAATAGAAGCTNTTTATTCCNNTGTCCCACNGAAGACAGACCCACAGCTTACCCATCATTCCAAATTTGCTGTGGGGGCCCACAGAGACTCCATAGTGTGGCCTTATTCCATCTTGACTCAAGGTCACAGAGTCTGAGCTTGTTTTGCCCCACAAGGCTGCATAATAGGATGTTTTGGCCAAAGGTGTGGTTACCAGGTGTCTTATACTTCAAGGCCTAATTACAGGATGCTTTGCCGTAAGGTGTAGCTACTAGATGTTTTGAGAATTAAGGAAGTGTTTATACTTGTCTGTACTTTGTGTTTTGAACCATCGTGTCCTTGAGAGGGGGAGGTCTTTTGTCTCTCCCCTTGCTGGTGTATAAAAAGCTCATGAGGAATAAACTCCGGGCGACTGTGGTACTGACCCAGAGCCCTCCCGATGTTATTCTGTGTCTGTCTTTTTCTTTTACGTCTTCATCTCCAGTTTTCATATCTATTATTTCCTAATCCTTACTCCTCCCTTCAAGGACTGTTCAGTAGTCGGGTGGGACCCAGCATTGCACCCATCCATCAAAAGCACATGGAATCCAAATTAAGTTTTTGCACATTACCGTCCCTGGTACTGATGCAAATGGGTGTGAAAAGGTCAGACTCTGAACTCACAGGTGGTTTTAGCTCTAGTAGTATTGTATAGGTTATAGTCCATTATTTCTCATTAAATATAGCATTTTCTTCTGGTTCNATTCATTCCCAGAAGGCAGAGCAACAGCAGAAAGATAGTGGGTGCTCTTGGGAGATGGATATCCAGATGCAGGGCTCTTGACCCTTCCTTTAGTTCATTTACAACAGNGATTCCTCATCTGCCCTTACAGTAGGATCGAAACTTAAAACTGGAACTATATTAAGACATAAGTAGTGTTTTATGAGTATGAAGAAAGGCCAGGGTATATACAGTATTAAGAATCAGAAATTAATTTTTAAATTCTGTGAATTAAAAAAAAAGGANTATGAGAGTAGGAGAGCCAAGATTTTCAAGGTGCAGCACTCAGTAGCACACAGTAGGGAACCAGAGCCCACGGCAATGACCANCTGCCCAGCTAACCCATCCTTAGTGGAGGAGCTGAGGGCCCCTGAGACACATGACTCCAGACACCAAGGCTCTATTTTGCTATACCTTTTAAAAATATATTTCTAGTCTTTGACAGTTTCATACATAATAATTTTTGTCATTCCCACTTCCATAACTCTCTCCTACCCCCCTTCTCCCCAAGTTCCCTCTCCTACTTTCATGTTTTCATTGTGTGTGGTTCACTAGTTTGATTAGAATTTCTTGGGTAAGGATGGGTGGGAGGTTATTTACTGGACCAAGCACAACTTGTCAGTAGTTACACCACCAAAGAAAAGGACTCCCCTCTTCCAGGTGCCATTAACTGCCATAGTCCCTTGGGGAGGGAGAAGACTTCATGGCCCTTTCCCCTTCCACGATGAACATTGACTGGCNAAATTTTGTGAAAATCTTGTACAGGTCTTTTGCAGGTAACCACAGCTTCAGTGAGGTAATGAATGTGTACCTCACTCACATGTCTTTCTGCTGGAAAAGACACTACCCAACCTATTCTGCAGACTATGCAGTGTGCTCCAGGTTTTCAGTTATTGTGAGCTGTCACTCACTCTGGGGTGGGCTTCAGTAATGCAGCTGGCTCTGAGTCATTTATGCTTCTGTAACCCCTCACCTATATTCCTGTAAGTAACACCGACAAAATCATTGGGTCACTAAGTTGGACTTTGGTGATATCTGTACTTTGAGTTGTCATGGGCTCCCTATCTGGGATGAGTAGACATTTATTCACATATCTCCATGAATAGTGTCATACAACAATGTGGTCCCCATAATTAGAAGGTTGACATTTGCTGATGAAATAAATTACTAATTTCTTCAAAACAGGACAGTAAGAATTTGCCTTTAATTACTACATAACAGAGAAATGAACAGAAATATATAGACTTTCCAATACGGAACATTATACAAGATGCTTAAGTTATAGAAGTACAGTCAGCCCCCCCACATAGAGATACTTTTAAAAGTTGTATTTGTACTGAACATGAATGTACCCCCTTTTCTTGTAGTTATTCTCCAAATATTCNAGTACAAGAATGATTTACCTACTATTTACATTTTATTAGGTGTTAGGACAAATTTTACAATTTAAATAATTGCAGATACTATTTAAAGTATATATGTATATATACATAGATACACACATATATGTACTATNTATATAGGAGGATGTATGCAGATAATATGCAAATATTATACCATTTTACACAAAAGATCTGAAAATCTGAAGATTTTGATATCTGTGTGTNGGAGGATTGTTCAGAACCAATCCTGTGTGGATAACAAGGGGGTGACTGTGTAGTCTCAATATTCAATTTATCCTATTCAGTTTACAAACTGGAAGATTTTTAAAAATGCAGTGTATACTCTATCTACTCCTGTACCTGACTTTGCCTTTCTTCAGACCAAGANACAATGTTTAAGACTCAGAAAGATTCAGTTTCAGGGTGACATCTTCCTGGGCATGCCAAGCCATCATGTCAGAGAACCAGTCACCTTGGTGATCACTGATGAGCTGCTAGTAAGAGAACCTCCAATATATTGTCCTTCCAAGCTACCGCCAAAGTCCAAACAAAGCTTCTAATGAAGTAAGATGCCCCCAGTTTCACCNTCCATTTGCAAAGAGATCCGTTTTCATTTGTTCTCAGCAGAAGGGCCAATACCAGGCTGTAACTATTTGTCCACTATGAAAGTTCTAGTGCATATGCCAACCACGCTTTTACACATACCCGTGTTCCCCACCATTTCACAGAGGAAGGATTCTGAATCAATCAGTTGGAGGAGCTAACTGAGTTGTCCCTGTATCGTTACCATATAGAGGTTCACATGAAGGGTGCTGCCTTTTCTCTGCTAGGGGAATATTCATTCATTGAGTAGATAGCACTTGGCCTGGGTTATGATGAAGGAGCAAAGGTTTCCAAAGAGGACTGTGGGGAGTCATTCTGGGAAGGTGAAGAAGCGTGTGCAAAGGTCTGCTGGTCCACTATGGTGGATGCTGAGTCTGCATCTGGAGTGGCGTGGTGGTTCATCATGGTGGATGCTGAGTCTGCATCTGGAGTGGCGTGGTGGTTCATCATGGTGGATGCTGAGTCTGTATCTGGAGTGGCGTGGTGGTTCATCATGGTGGATGCTGAGTCTGTATCTGGAGTGGCGTGGTGGTCCACTATGGTGGATGCTGAGTCTGTATCTGGAGTGGCGTGGTGGTTCATCACGGTGGATGCTGAGTCTGTATCTGAAGGGTGGAGGGTTGGAAGAAGAGGCTCAAAATGAGGCTAAGCCATGTGCCTCTGTGGTGGGCNTCCAATGCCACACACAGGAGTATGGACCTTTGAATCTTGTACATCAGGGACATTATGAGTTCATTTAAAAGGAATTACTTGATCTAATTTTTTTGTTTCCAAAAGATCATTACAGAACCATCATAAAATGTGTTGGAAAGGCATAATCCTGGGGGTGGGTGGGGGAACCAACATGCATTAATTCATTACTTCCTAAGTTCTGGGCTCTAACACCAAAAATGTGTAGATAATTACCTTTCCTTAAGATCTGGAACCTCTCAGAGTGTACAGAGATACATCCACTTAAAAAGCAGGGTTTGCTGATGTTTATCCTGCGGTGTGACTGAAGTATTATAGGAGAAACAAAGATGAGCTATTTAGTCTAGGAAGACCAGAGAGGATGTGGGGACCAAGAANCAGTGGCAGAGGCTGTCTATTAACTTCAAACTTGCATCATGTGTTCATGAACTAGTAGTGCACATCAGAAATGGTTTGTGACAGTGTATGATGAGAGGAAAACATGTTTGATGGCCATGAGAATTCACCTTGGCCTTTACTCAGTAAGGAATAGGTAGGTAACTAACCAAGATTTCTAAACCATGGAAAAAGCCTTATAGTCACAGGAAAAGTTTTANATGTTAGATACTAATGGANTTTTAAAGAGTTAAAATCCCAGTGTACCCAGTTTCAGACTATGCCTTTGACAAGTCACTGAACTCATGTCAGCCTCTGTTGCCTTTGGGGATGATAATTGCACCTTCTATCTTATTCCAAAGGCCTTAGGGAGGCTGGAATGGACATGGAGTCCTTGGAGTATGCTGCCCAACAAGTATTTAGTATTAAATAATGTAACTATAACTTTAAACATCTAGATCAGGAAAACTGGCTATTGGTTGTGATAACCCAGGCCAAGTTAAGAGAGAGTAGGCAGAGGTGGGGTCTCCAAACAGCTGGGACAGGAGACCCTTCACATGCATTCCAATGACAAAAGGTGCACAGTGGGGCTAATTGGAAAGTGGTAAGAGAAGAGGATGGCAAGGAAAAAATAATGAGGCTAAAGCCAAAATCACTCATTTTTTTTTCCATTGGGGTGTTCAAAGAAGATAGTGAGGCCAAGACATGGGACACTGCAAAATGAATTATATTTTGGATGTATTACACATAAGAGGCAAGGAGACTTCCAGATGTAGGGATCCATATAGACCACAGGGGCAGGTGATAGAACGTGGGATCTGAGCTGGAAATCTGTGCTTTGAGATGATGACTTCTAAGTTGATGGAGAGCTCTTGCCATAAGGGGCCAGAAAATATTTTAGGCTATGGGGGCAGCAGTCTTTGTTGTATCTGCTTGACTCTGCCGTGTTCAAACCATGGCAGCCATAGACAAAACTTAAAAAGAATGAGCATGGCTGTGTTCTAATAAAAGTGTATTTATAAAAACAGGGAGACTGGCAGATTGGTNCATGTGTTGTGACCACCAAACCCAGGAGCAGATGAGTCTGTGCTTACACAGACTAGGGAGTGGAATGTATCACGGCAGGTTGAGGCTGGAGTGAGGAAGCATCAACATTCAGGGGGGTGNGTGGAGAAGGCCAGTGAAGCCCTGCTTGGGCTGTCTGGGTTATAGGCCTTCACAGTGTCCACAGCATAAGATCTGCTGGAGAAGACACCGAAGTCAAACATGACTGCTGGATTTCATCAATCCTAAGGGGAAGCCTGCCACGGGAGACAGTGACAGGAGGAGGGCCGACTCTGGAATGTGTGCTTTATGTGTTCCAAACCCCTTTCCATCAATCCCCCACCCCCTTGCCTCCTATTTCTATTTATTCTCCTTTCTTCACCTTCTGAAGTTTCTCTGCCTGATCTCTTGCTCCTAAACCCCGAGGCACCCACACCAATGCCAGGCGGGTAAAGTGATACTCATGGAGCCAACCATTACAAGCAGCATAAGCAAATGACAAATCTCTGGGCACAGGAGAGGTAACAAGAGGCTGATCAGTAGGTCCAGTTATCTCCCCTTCATGTTTATTGCAGTCTGCTGCAGTTATTTCTAAGGGCCTGACATTGATCGACAGCTTCTATTAAGGCCTATCCAGGGCAGCTGGATTGAACAGATACATTAAATAAAGCAGTTATTGCTTTTCATTGCCTTTCTGTAAAATATCACTGCTAAATAGCTTCTGCCATCGCATGCAGTTAGGTACATGGTTTTAATTTGAGGGACTGCTTTATAACATTGCACAATTGACACCGGCCTTTGTTTCCCCTACAATAATGATTGTGTACATCCTGGAGAATTGATGGGCTGTCCTTTGAGGTGGAGTTGGGAAGGGGGGGGCTGGCTTTGTTATTCTCCCTCTCTCTCTCCTTTATACATGCCAGGTTTGCTACTTGTTTGCAGCCAGGGCAGGAACAATGTCAAGGGAGGGCTCTTATCTCAGGATGTTGTAATGTAGGGACTGTAAGCCTTCGCCTGGAGACAAGATAAGCACAGCCTTACAAGCACAGAGAAAGATAGGGGTGGGGCTGTGGGCACCCTATTGAGACAACAATGGGAAGCCATTGGGCACCTCTTACAACTCTTTCTGGTGACATGGAAATCAATGCATGTGGAGCGGTGCATACAAGCATGAAAATAAAAGTCTGGAATGTTCATTGAATAATGATGCATTTGGAACAGGATTATGCTGCCCAATGATATTCTTGTTTTATCTCTGGGCTAAACGCTGGGGCAGCTGTGTGCTTTGGCACGGTGTTCAGTCCCTTCTTTGGTGTGCTGCATATTAATCCTTTATTGAAGTAATTAAATGTGTGCTTAATGGCAATGAGCTGGCAGGATGAACGTACACTTGAATTAGCAGTTATGATTGGGAGCGTGCTACAAGATGAACTAAATGCAATTACTTTCTCAGAGTCAAATCTGGCTACACGACATGACTTAATTAGGGCTTGTTAGATGCACTAGTACTATGAGCCTCTTGTGGGTGTGGGTTTAGTTAGAGTGCCCGTCTCCTGTGCCCAGTGTTTACCGTTTGTACCAACCCTGTTCAGACTCACGGCTCTTGTGCCATGAAGTTNAAGTCTGATGTTCCACCGAGTGAACAGGAGCTCACAGCAACATCTTTAGCAAGACTCTGTTTGGGTAAAGTCTCACAATCACTGGTTCAGCTGTTTGTGTAGGTGACTGAGGGCCAGAGCCATGGCAGGACCTGGCATGCTTTGTGGAGACAGGGAGGGTATATACCAACAGTGTTCTCCTCTATCCCCTGTATCAACAATGGAACTTTCACTTGGAGAAAGGTCTGCTGTTTGATCCTTCAGTTTTGTAGATGCTGAGGAGAACTTCAGAAGCCTCCTACAGAGGATGCCTGAACAGATTGCCAGGTTCTTNAGAGGAATGCTGATGGCAAGCACTGTTAGCCTGTCGTTCATCATTTTGTGGGAGCTGACCTGACCGATGTGCCGTACAATCTTTAGTGGAAGCCTTCATAGCTCTTCCTAAATATTAGTTAAATTAATGATTCTTAATCCTGTCCATACATGGGAATTCCTTGGTGCATTTTAAAAATTACTGATGGCAGCCGGGCATGGTGGAGCATGGTATTAATCCCAGCACTCTGGAAGCAGAGGCAGGCAGATTTCTACGAGTTTGAGACTAGCCTGATCTATATAGTGAGTTCCTGGCCAACTAGGGTTATATAGTGAGACCTTGTCTCAAAAAGAAAAATTCCAAAAGCAAACCAAAACAACAACAAACCAAACTAACCAAACAACCAAAACAACAACAACAACAATAACAACAACAACAACAACAACAACAACAACAACAAAACTGATGAGAAGCTTCACCCCTACAGATTTTATTGTCTGGGTTAGATCAAGGTGATTGATTCTACTTATACAAACAGTGGAAAGAGCTTTCCTTCTGAATTTTAAAAATCTGGTCACTCACCTTTCTTTCTGTCATGCTTCTTGAACTCTAGTATTTTGTTCGAGGTTGACTCGCAGTCACATGAGTTATGGTGGATGCCAGCAGATGACAATGAGGTGATGATCCTTGGTTGTCTTCACCCAATGGACACAGCGATGGCTTTTTCTCATACCTCTGCTGTTCCAGGGTGACATGGGAAACATGGTACTAGGATTTATAAGTCCATCAATTACTGCCTCCCTGATCTGATCAACAAGCAAGGGCTCTCATTAGTCATGGCCCCCTGTTTTNCTTAGAGTTATTTACCAAGCAGCCAATCTATATTCTGCAAGCTGACAGTTGGGATGTGAAGGCCTCAGCAATCCATCCCATTTTCTTTGCTCAAAATGGTGGCTGGAAGCCCNAGGGGCAAGGCCCTATGAAGTAGAAGGCACAATCCATTGTCACTTTTGACCACCTAAAATGTCCATTTTGTTTTATTTTCATTTGAGCATAATGAGGCTAGACTTCTGGTCACTGGGAGCTCCTGGGTCTACTTTACAGCTTTCACTCTCTCTCCCAGGGCCATAAATGAAAGCCTTTCAGCCCTAATGACCACAATGACTTTCCTCGATCATGTTATTGCTCCTTTGGCACATTTATTGCTTTCACATGCACTAATGGATGAGTTTGGATATGTTAACAATTTATATATCATTTGATCCTAAAAAAGAAACCCTAGCAAACTAACTTAGCCCCTACGATTGAGTAGCTTTTAAGGAGTATAAATGAATTTAATGCTTTAGAAAGAGCTTCTGTAAATTATGAACATGACACCTATTACATTAAGCTGCATTAAGCATTAATACATCTTCATTACTGGCAGGCTGCCCAAACCTCCAAGGTTGAAAAAGCTGCCTGAAAATGTTCAATGTGACAGTCACCTAGGAGGAGATTGATGGCTCTTTTTGGGGAGCTATGAAGGATGCCAATTGACTAGGTCCTTCTTCTCCTTCTCACACAAAGAAATGGAAGTGGTGTCGGTCAGCACTCCCCAAAGGCTGGTTTCTAATGGCTGGGTGAGAACTTCTGCATCCACAGTGTGCCCATTTACATTTACTGGGCAAGAGCCCTTGAGTAGGGAGGAGGGCCAAGAGAAAGGATTGGGAGTGAGAGGTGTGAGTCTTCTTGCTGGGGAAGTTTTACCATTGTTATATTAGAGTGTACGGTCATAAACAACACTTACGGATAATCATAGTTAGCATTTCCCAACTATTTAGTTTGTGCCAGCATTGTTATGCTCTTCGTATTTTTATCTTATTCAATCTCTTGCATGATCCTGTGAGTCAGATACTATGAATTATGTCCCAGGGTACTGTTGCCCTAGGGCTGCTGTAACAAAATATCTGGAGCTAAGTGCCTTAAAACAGTGGAACATATCCTTTCACAGTTCTGGAGGCTATGACAGTGAAATCAAGTTGGTAGGAGCATGCCTTCCCTGAGGCTCTCAGGGAGAGTTTGTCCCATATACCTTTGTTTTTCCCTTAGCAGTCATTGGCATTTCTTGGCTTGCTGATGTTTTATTTCTGTTTCTTTTCCTATCCCTGTGTGTGTCCCCACCTTTTTTAAAAATTAGATTATCTTTTATTTATTATTCAACAATTCCATACATATAAACAGTGTATCTTGATTATATCCACCCCAACTCCTTGTTCACACTTCCTCAGGCACCTCAACACATTCACACTCCTAACCAACTTCATGTTTTNCTCCTCCTCTTCCTCCTCCTCTTCATATCCTTCTCTCCTCTTTCTCCTTCTCCTCTCTTCTTTCTCCTCCTGGCCCTTCTCCTCGTCCTTCTTCTTGTAACTTACTGAGTTCAGTTAGTGCTTGCCTGTTGGAAAGTTGACTTACATTGTTAGGTAGTGTACAGGTAACCATTGTCACAGTGAGTTCATGAGTACAATGACTATGTCATATCTAGAAGACAGCATTGCACAGCCCTCCTCCCCATCCTCCAGCTCTATGCAATGTCTGTGTCTTCCTGTAAGGATGCCNCTCATACTGTATCAGAGGCCATGCTGCTCCAGAATGACCCTGTCTTACATTATTTGCAAATAAGGTCACGTTTTGAAGAAGGAATTCAAAGAAGGAAGATAGGTAGGTAGGTAGGTAGGTAGGTAGATAGANAGATAGAGAGATAGATAGATAGAGAGATAGATAGAGGAATAGATGACAGAGAGAAAAAAACTGACAAAACACAGCATGTATTGGTGTAAACATATGTTAACCACCATGGCACTTGTAGTTTATTCTCTNTGAGTGGATTGGTAGATTACTTCTGGAATTGCTATTAAGTGTGGACAAGCATCTCAAAGACTCTATTGGTTCAGTTGTGATGTATGTGATTTTGCATTATGTCGTAGGTCAACACTGTTAGTAACTGTAAACCTTACCACTTGCTTCTGAGCCAAGAAATAATTTATTTTAACAAGGATAAAATCCCAACTGAAGTCTAGGCATGGGATAGACTTTTATTCTGCATTTCCCCATTGGCAATAAGAAGGCAGACTCTCAGACTAGCAAGAAGAGATGAAGGGAAACTGATGAACACTCACAGCTNTACTGAAAGAAGATTGTGTGGCCGCTAGAACAGGTACAGAGAGGTCCAGCTGTGGAGTTGCACCTGGCTAGACACACAGCTGGATTCAAATCTTGGTTCTACTTGTTACCAGTTAAGAAGCTTCTAGGATTTCTTTTAGTTTCTCTTCTTTATTCTCTTCCTCTTCCCCTTCTTTCTCCTTCTCTTCTTCCTCCTCCTCTTGAAATAGAGTCTCATGTGGCTCAGACTTGCATGTAGCTGAGGATGTCCTTGAACTACTGATTCTCCTTTCTCTGCCTCTGGAGCTCTGGCATTACAGATATGTACCACCATGCCCACTCAACTCCTTAATATCTAAGTGTACATCAGTATCTACTTTATACCATTGTTTTAAATATTAAGTGAGATAACATTTGTGAATTAGTCAGGATGTTATTGACATCATTTATGAGCCTCCCCCAATCACTTAAAATGTAAAGGAGATTAAGCTGGTTTATGTAACTTGCCACAGGAACATTTTGGCTTGGTGGTAAATTTGTCTGACAGCCCCTGTAGACTTCAGGTGTGAAGGGAATACTTGACCAATNATTCCTGCACAAGTCCTTGGTAAGAATATTGTTGACCAGGGCTGAGGAGGCAGCCATGCCAGTATGAGGACCCAAGTTCAATCCCCAGAATCCATGTGAAGGAACCAGGCATAGTGGTGTGTGCTTGTAATCCCGGTGTAGGGGAGAAAGAAACAGATTCCTAGGATCTCTAGTCAGCCAAGTTAGCTGAATCAGTGAGCATCAGGTCAGCGAGAGACCCTGCCTCAAAAAAGAAAGTGGAAGGAGATTGAACAGGAACAATACCAGAGGGTTTCTTCTGGGCTCCTCACACTCATGCACACAGGTAAACACACACACACACACACACACACACACACACACACACACACACACACACAGAGGGTGGATGCGAGGGGGAGAGGGAGATCCAGAGAGATATATCTTCATAATTTCTTTCTGTCTGCTGATTTGGGATTTGATTTCTTCTTGTTTTTCTATGACCCTAAGGTGCACTAAATTTTTTATTTGAGATTTCTTTGATATTTAAATTGAGACATAAAGTAAACTCCTCTCTTAGGATTGCTTTTGCTACAGCCTGTAGTTTTTGGTACGTTGTCTATTTATTTCCATTCAACTCTATAACTTAAAAAAGTTCCCTCTTTATTTCTTTGGTGACTCAGTCATCATTTAATAGTGTGTTTTTAAACAGGCTACTGCCATTGTTCTTGGTTGCTCATTTAACTAGGTGGTAAGACTCTACTGCCCAAGATAACACACACTTTGGCTAAAGGACATAGAGAAGTCAATCTTGAACTGACCTGGAATTTTTTCTTTGCTGGATATATTTCATAGTCATAGACGGGGTAATACAGGTCATTGTAAAGAAAAGGTATCAACGGTCTTAGGCAGAGCTGAACCCTCCATATTACAATACAAAACTGTCAGGCAAGACATGTCCAGTGGTACAATAGTATCATGACTGTAATAGTATCATGGGGTAACCTAGTTTTGTAAACATTGTCAAAAGTCCACAGCTAGGGGTGTGATAGGTCTTAGAAGGGAACCTACTGTTGTTATTTAGCTAAATAGTCATATTATCAAAATACCTTCTAAATAAATATCTGTGCTTACACTTGTAACATAGATTGCTCTCAGCCTTGGTCAGGAAAGCTTATTATTATTATTATTATTATTATTATTATTATTATTTATTTTTACAGTGGGCAGTGGTTAATGGAGAAATTCACAAGTAGTCAAAGTACTCAGTCCTAAAAGGGACATCTGTATGATTCCTTCTGCAATGGCTTAGAGGACATTTCACAAGAAGGTGTGTAAAGAATATGAGGGCTGGAAGATGGGAAGGAGTGCTAGAATGCCATCTTCCAGATGTGATGTGGTCAACGCACTCATGAACTCACAACATCTGTGGTTACCTGCATAAAGGCTGTCCAAGACCAAGCCAGAAACAAATCCTAACAGGGATTGGCGAAGCGTTCGTGGAGTCCCACCTCTAGCTGAGGAATTATTGGAAACTGATGGCAGCTGGGGAGAGATAGTCATTTGTCTTTGTTGCTGTGACCATTGGTCACTATAGTGGATGGCCCCACACTTATGCACACAGGGCAATATTGTTGGATCTAAAAAAAGAAGACATGACTTTGGAAGGGGATGTGTTGGGAAGTAGCAAGACTTAGAGGGAGAAATGGGGGGTGAATAGGATCCCTGGTTAAATTAGAGTTTCATATAGACAGCAGATAAAATTTTAAGCATGTTACAAACATGCATGTAAAACAGACTGAAAAAAAGGTTCACTTTTTATTTAAAATTAAAATTAATAAAGATCCTATATTTTATTTGGCAACCCCATGAAATAGTTCTAAATGTAGTTTTGGTTAACTTTAAGCCCAATACTTTTGGAGGATTTTGTTCCTAATGGATTGTGATATGTTTTGTTTGTGTTTTTCTTATAAATTCTATTTTTTGTATATATTTGGTTTAACTTTAGGAATTTTTGTATCTGAGTGGTATTTGAAATAATTTTTCTACCAGAGCACACCTGACAATATTTCCCAACATTTCTCTTGTCACATCTTGGGGGAGGTGAATAGTGAGTATCCTATCTGATTTGGTAGAGGCCTGGGATGCTGGGAAACATCCCACAATGCACCTGAAAGCCCCACCACTAAGAATGATACAGTATAAAACACAGGAACTGATGCTGAGAAACTGTTACAAATATTGGAAAATAGAGGGTTTAGTTTTTCAAATATATCTTGTCATAAAATAACCTACTAAATCATATTTGGAATTGTAATGTTCCCTTGATGATTGTTCCCCTGATCAATATGAATTGATCTTCTTTATTTCTTCTGATTAATATTGGTTTGAAATTTATTTTGTCAGATATTAGAACAGCAGCAACATCCACCTGATTCTTAGTTCCGGTTGGCTGGAATGTCTTTTTCTATCTTTTTCTGCCCTATGGCCTTGTCTCAGTTAAGTCTCTGTTACTGTGATAAAACACCTAAGCAAGGCAACTTACAGAAGGAAGGGTTTATTCGGGGCTCACAGTTCCAGAGGTTAAAGATCCATTAGCATATGACAGGGAGCATAGCAGCAGGCAGGAATGGACTGGAGCAGCAGCTGAGCTCATATCTAGATCCACAAACAGGCAGCAGAGAAAGCACACTGGGNACAGCAGGAGGCTTTTGCAACCCTAAAGCCTGGCCCATGACGCACCTCCTCCAACCTCTTAATCCTTCCCAAATAGTTCTATCAACTGGGGAACACGTGTTCAAGTATATAAGGGGGGCCACCACAGGCTGTGTTTACCTTCAATGGTGAGGTATGTGTCATGGACGTAATAAATATATACACTATATTCTAATCCATTGTGTTGCGTCTTGATTGGGAAATTGAGCCCATTAATATTCAGAGTTGTTTTGTATTAGTACCTGTAATATACCATGCAGTTTTGTATTAGTTCCTGTAATTTTATTGATTTTGTAGTGTATGATGTTTCCCCCTTTCTAATTTTCTTAACTACTGTGCTACTTTGGTTTATTCTTTCTTGTAGCTTCATGGATGTGTTTATCTTTCTTTTCTTGAAGGATTCTATGCTGGCATGTTCTATGTCAATGTGACACAAATCAGAGTCATTTGAGAAGAGGGAACCTCAATTGAGAAAGTGCCCCTACATGACTGGCCGGTAGGAAAGCCTGTGGGACATTGTCTTGGTTTATAATTGTTGTAGGAGGGCCCAGCCCATTGTGGGTTGTGCTAACCCTTGGCAGGTGGTCCTGTGTAGAGCGAATCTTAAACGGTCTTATTAATTGAAAACACCAGGCCAGGTATTGAGGTAAATTCTGAATGATCAGAGAGACAGAACAAGCCACAGCCAACCTCACCTTGCCAACTCCTCAGCTGATCTTGTTTCCTCAGACTGCAGGCTTCTGAGTCCTCTCCCGAATGAATCTCAGCTCAACTGCTGCTCAAAGCCTGAAAGCTTAAGAGGCCCTCTAGCTTCTGGTTTCCACACCTTATATACCTTTCTGCTTCCTGTCACTACTTTCTGGGATTAAAGGCATGTGTCTTTCTCAAGCAAAGACATGAGATCTCAGGTGCTGGAATTAAAGGTGTGTGCCACCATGCCTGGCTTTTCCAGTGTGGCCTTGAACTCACAGAGATCTGGATGGATCTCTGCCTCGGGAATGCTAGGATTAAAGGCATGTGCTACCACTGCCTAACCTCTATGTTTAATCTAGTGGCTGTTCTGTTCTCTGACCCCAAATAAGTTTTATTAGGGTACACAATATTTTGGGGGACATAATATAATCACCACAGTCCTGGATGCTATAAGAAAGCAAGCTGAATGAGCTACAGGGAGCAAGTCAGTCAGTGGTTCTCCATGCCTTCTGCTTCAGCTCCTTCATCCTGCTGAGTTCCTTCCCTGACTTCCTTCAAGGATGGGCTGTGATGTGGAACTGTAAGCTGAAATAAACTCTTTCTTCCCCAAATTGCTTTTGGTCATGCTATTTTATCACAGTAATAGAGACCTAAACTCAGATTCCCTTAAGAATGGAGCTNGTTTAGTTGTTGTGAATTATCTACTAGCAACAGTGGTGAGGGTGCCTGAGCTGGCCTACCCTGGTAATCAGATTGGTGAATACCCTGTCATCATAGAGCCTTCAGCCAGTAACTGATGGAAGCAGATACAGAGATCCACAATCATGTACCAGGCTGAGAGCTCTGGGAGTCCAGTCAAAGAGAGGGAAGAGGGATTATATGAGCAAGGGGGGAGTCAAGATCATGATGGGGAAATCTACAGAGACAACTGAACCAAGCTCAAAGGAACTCATGAACTTTAGACTGACAGCTGTGGAACCTGCATGGGACCTGACAAGTCCCTCTGCATACGGGAGACAGATGTGTAGCTGGGTCTGTTTGAGGGGCCCCTGGCAGTGTGATCAGGATCTATCCCTGGTGCATGAGCTGGTTTTCTGGATCCCATTACCTATAGTCGGATACATTGCTCACCCCTGATAAAGCAGGGAGGGGCTTGGTCCTGCCTCAGCTGAATGTACCAGGCTTAGCTGTCCCCCCATGGGAGAGCTTACCCTGTTGGAGGAGGGGATGAGGGATAGGGAGGAAAAGGTGGGGGTGGGTGGGAGGTGGGATGAGAGGGATCTGTGGTTAGTATGTAAAGTGAATAAAAGTATGATAATAACTTAGATACTTAATAAAATAATAATTCTATACACATAAAAAAGATTTTTAAAAATTCATTTTACATACCAATCATAGATCCCCCTCTTCCCTCCTCCTGCTCCCTCCAGACTCCTCCCCCAATCCACCCTCCATTCCCTCCTCTGAAAAAGTTTTTATTGGGGAAAATTTCCCCCTTTCTTTCAGTTATGACAGTTATGACAGTCTGAGTCAGCAGTTGTCTTTCAGAGTTTTTTTTTAAAATACATCATTCCAAACTCTCTTGTTTTTTAAAGTTTCTGTTGATAAACTTACTGTTATTTTAATCAGCCTGCTCTCGTATGTGAGTTGGCATTTATCTCTTGCCCCATTCCATAGCCTTTCTTTGTTCTGAATTGGGTTTTAAGTAACACAAGATATTAGGAGCTTCTTTTCTGGTCTTGTCTGTTTTATGTTCTAAAAGATCCCCACACTGGAAGGACATTTATTTCCTTAGATTTGGGCTGTTTCCTGCTATGATTTTATGGAACATGTTTTATATGCCTTTAACATGAAATTCTTCTTCTATCTTTATTCCATAGATCCGTCCTTCTCATCAAATCCGTTTGTACTTTCTCATTCATTTTTCCTTGTCACTGTCTGAATGTTTTAACTCACCTACCTTGTCTTCAAGTCCTAATATTTTGTCCTGTCCTTGATTGGTGATGTTTTCCATGAGCTTTTCATGCAATTTATTGAACTTTTCATTTCTAGTATTTCAGATTGATTTTTTTCAGTATCTGTGTTTATTAAATTGCACTTTCATATCACATATATTTACTTCCTTATTTCACTCAGCTACTTGTTTGTGTTGTCTTGGAATTCTTAAGAATTTATTTGTGTCCCTATTGATTTATTTGAACATACTTATAATCACTGCTTTGAATTCTTTGAGATTTAATCTAATTCATTCTCACTGGAGACCATTACTGAAGCTTGTAGTTTTTCAGAGCTGTGTTGTCTTGATTTTTCATGTTTTGTGTGTGTGTGTGTATATGTGTATATGTGTGTGTATGTGTGTGTGTGTGTATGTGTGTGTATGTGTGTGTGTTTGTGTGTGCATGTGTGTGTATGTATGTGTGTGTGTCTGTGTGTGTTTGTGCATGTGTGTGTTTTTGTATATGTGTGGTGTGTGTGTGTGTGTGTGTGTGTGTGTGTGTGTATGTAGTGTTGGGATTTGTGCATCTGGGATAAAGTCATTGATTGTACTATTTTTTTTAATCATGCTTATTTTACAGTGCAAGTATTTGCAATATCCAAGAAGGGAAAGTTGTGGANGTGTTAAAATGTTGTTTTTGCCTGCCAGATTGAGGTCCTAGCTTTGTAGCAACACCTTCAGCCCAGGTGTTTGGGGAAACAGGTTCAATCCCTACTACTACTCTGAAAGTACACTACCATCTACAAAAAGAATCTCTATCACATAGTAGGTCCACTCTTAAGACAGTAACCACCAAATTAAAGGCTGTCACCATTTAGGGAGAAAAGGAACTCTGACAATACTGTGAGTCCCAAGGTTAGTTTCTATGAGTGTGAAGAGAAAGGAGAAAGAGAAGACTACAACTACTTGATAATATTGGGACAATAAAGAAAAGNCAGAGGCAAAAGTAGACAGAGGCAGGGAACAATAGGGACAAAGGTAGGCAGAGATGAGGCTTGTCTGGCTAAGGGCAGAATGAAAGCAGAGGGAGCTTAAGGAATGCAGAGAGGTATCTACCCTAAAACAATCCAGTTCTCAGAAGCACAGAGATCCAGAAAACCAACTCAACCCGTNTTCTTTGGAAACACCTATTGAATGGAAAATGGAAATAACAGAGGAAATAAAAGAAAGTGAAGTAAAAAAGAAAGGAGAGAGAAGGAAGTGGGAGATGTGAATAGAGAGAAAACTGAACAGGAACAGAGCAGAACAGGAACAGATAGAGCCNGCTTCCTACATGGTGTTTGCTACTAAATAGAGGAAGAATGAGCACAAAGAAGAGAATGCTGTGTGGGGCTCTAGAGTCTNAGTGCAATCTCTCACCTATGTTAGAGTTCTAATTTCCATTCTGTCTACCAGCTGCTAGCCACACTTACAGGTGTTCCTCGGGAGCCTGGATCACAGGTGCTGTCTTCATAGGTTGGAGGTGGATGGTGGACCAGCCCTATTTTGTTGATACTAGCCTCAGAGGTCCAGTTATGAGGGCTGGCCCTGCTCCAAGGTCATCCTTCTGCATGTTATTTAGAACTGAATCTGTGGTCCCCTGCAGGCCTCCTCTGGCTCTGACCCAGTATTTACCTCTCTAAATGCAGTTCAGATGCAGTATCTTTCCTGAAGTGTGTGGTCTTCTCTCTCTCTCTCTGAGTGCAAGTTTATATATATTTTGAATTAATTATTAGAATTAAACTAAGTTGAGTACTTCTTATTGCTTTTAATTTCTTCTATATTTCATAAGTATGTTCCTTCATATTCACAGAGTTATATTAAATAGTATTTAATGTCTGTTTAATGTATTAGCATATAGGTAGTATATTAATATTATATAACATAATAAATTATCTATTTATTGGATTTTAGGTTATCCCCTTTGACTTTTTTTTTAGATTCTTTTGTTTTTGTTTCTGTTGGAGTCACAGGATCATAGTTAACCAGCTCGAGCTGGCTTGCCACTCACTGTGTAGCTCAGGTTGGTCTCAAATCCTTGACTCTCTTCCCTCAGTCTCTCAAGGGCTAAGATTATAGGCATATTCCACCAAGTGTGACCCTATTTTATATTTCAGTATTACCTGTCTGGTCCTACCAAGTAGATATTAGTTTTTATGAACTTGACTTTAAATAGGAAACCAGGCTTTAAGAACAATAAAAATAACTAGNATAAGATATCTGACTTCACAAATCTCGGTATCAAATGATGTACTTTGAAACTGAATCTCGAAACANGGCAGGCTATATGTATTACTTCAGATACCAAGTTTGGGTATCTACCTTTTAAATAGAAATATGTATATATGACATTCTTAAACCATCATTAGCTACTAAATTATTAAAATTTTTATAGCTTTGTTTGTTTGGTTGTACTTAAGGATCAACAGCGTTCTTTTAATCTGGCACCAGGAAATTCGGAAGATATAAAATCGAGGATGACAAAGAAAACGAACACAGGCTGTAATGTTTCTACTTCATCATTGATTGACATAAACATTTTTGTCTCTTCCCAGTCTCCTTTCAATGTATGCAGATACATTCGAAATGTATACATATCATAAATAGTAATAGAAATGAGACAATTTGTAGACTTGAATTCTTGTTTCAATTGACTTTATAATGCACTGCATCACTTTATCATGTACTATTCTTAGAAGGCACTGCTTTTAATGGCTAGTCAGTGTACCNTCTTTGGAATATGACACAATAATAAATTATTCACTTACTTTGAATGTTTAGTTTATTCCCACTGTTTTCACAATAATTTGGTGGATTCCCATTTATATGAATCATTATCTCCCTATCTCCTGGTTTTAGTTTCTGGGTTGGGGTGATCATTTTTGAGAGCCTTCTCTTTTTATTTTTTATCAAATGCTGTGGGGCATTCCTGCACATTACCCATTTAACACTCCTCACGGTAGGCATTGCTCTTTATCTGTCTTCCTTTCATTCATAGGAGTAGGCACTCTGTGTCTACAGGGATCCTGATGTCTGGACCAGTGCCTGGAGTGTTGTAGAGGCCAGTGGTTTTTGCCCAGGCTCCCTGAGTTCACTTCTTTACTTAATCAATTACATAGTAGATGGCTTCACCTCCTTTAAGCCATTTTTTTTTTACTCCAATGTAAAGGCAATAACACCTACCTCATAGACTAGCTCTGAAACACTCATAATTAGTTCAAGTAAATAGTTTAGATAAGAAGTTAACACACTATAAAAATCAAAACATACAGAGTACATTGTAATATGTGCCAGAGATTTTATAAATAATAACTAGTTTGATACACACTAAACTCTCAACCATCAGTTTCATTTCACAGGAGGAAATGGATGAGTGGCAAAGCCCATACTTAAACTCCAATACACTGGCTCTGGAGTTCACCCTTTTTTNTGGNGATAGATTCTCACTCAGCAGCCCTGGCTTTTCTGGAANGCACTANGTAGATCAGGCTGGCCTTGAAATCACAGAGATCCACCTATCTCTGCCTCTCTAGTGCTGGGATTAAATGCATAAACCATTATGCACAGCCTTGGAATTCACATTTTAATTACTGCTTTGTACTGCCCAAAGCACTTGAAAATTATTAGAGTAAGTACCCAATATATGAAAAAAATAATGACAAAAACCCCTCCCTGATTTCCTAGGCTTTGGTTATAGAACTGAATCGAGTATTCGGTTAGAAATGATGGTGGATAATGAGCAGTCTGAATACCTGTTCCTACACAGCGAGTGGCTGGAGATTGCGGAACATGCTAAAACATACTTGATGTGTCAGGGTCAAACACACATAGCATCCCACTGGATGCTTAGGACTGTTTAACAAAGGTGTGAACACTGAGTGACTTCTAAAAAGGCTACTTCCATGTTCCCTGTCACTCAAAATAGAACTATTTGTTCATTTCACAAGGCCTTGTTTGAAAACAGCACCACAACTTTCCTTTCCGTTTCATATACAGTTTTGAGCTTTCTAATTTGCATCTTTATTCTTCCGGGAGTTCCTCAATACAGCGAGTATTAATTGGCTATCTATCGTGTTTCAGGCACTATGGTAGATATTGTAAATGTAGTGGTGGGCAAGCCCCTGAGCAAAACTCACCTCATTGCTGTGTATGAGGATTCAATGAAACAGTGCATATAAATACTTTAGAATAGTGAACTGCAAGAGAGGGGCTGCCGGAGAAGGAAGGCAACGTTGTGCAGACACAACTGAGTAGAGGCTTTAGACTCGATTAGGATCATGGTGTGTTCAGAGAACTAGGGAGCTATGGTCTCAATGAAGGGGTGGAGGTGGAAGTTGCTTTGTNGTGGACCAGTGAGTAATGGGAGATGAAGAAAAGGCAGAGTGAAGGGAGGCAAATACTTCAAGCAGTGGCTTGTAAGCGGGTATAGTGTTGTCCCCAAGGAACATCGAGAATGTCTAAAGACATTTTTAAAAAATTTTCCTTGACTTGTGCTACTGGAATCTGGGATATGGGAATCATGGATACTCTTAAGCATCCTTTGGTGCAGGAGACAGCTTGTTATCTGACTCACAATGGCAGTATGTGGAGACCATGAAGTCTTGTGTAAATATGGGAAGAGGTGCCATCGTGCCTGTGCTGAAGTGAGGAATGGGAAATAATCCTGGGTGCTCTCTACTGTAAGGGAAGAATTTGGTCAATAAAAAGAGGAAACTGAAAGAATAATGGTTAGAGGACAATTCTGGATGACAGGTGGAACCAGAAGCACAATGAGCTGAGTGAGATCTTGCTGGATGAAGGACACCCTACCCTCTGGATGCCGTGAGGAAAGAAGTACAAACACAAATGCAGACAGATTCATGTTTTCCAGCTTCTGAGGGAAGACAAGGTAAGCTTGTAAATTCAGCATTCATTTTTGACCCGTTGTGCAGTCTCATTTAGACTCTGAGAGAATCATGTCAGATCATGAACAACACAACGCAATCCCTAAAGTCACAATGAATTGTATTGCAACCCGGCTGGTCAAGTATTTAAAAATCCAGTTANTGATGTAGCGATCTATGTGGTACTTTTCCGAGACCTCATGTGATAACAATGAGGTCTAGTAATGTGCTTGGTGCCTAGTGTGGTTTTGAAGCAACGATGACGAGTGTAAGTGACATTTTGAGAAATCTGTGTCAATTACAAGAGAATATGGAAACAGCTTGCATTTCCTTCGGCATCAGAATCATAGATACTGCTGTCACCACTGTATCCTGCCTGCATCCCTAACAAAGGCAGNACTCAAGCTCAGCCAAAGATTGGCGAAGATTAAAACATGATTTTTGTCTTCATGCAAGTTCATGGACACCTGCGTTTTTAAGCATGAGCCTTGGGCCAGGGAAACAGTCTCCTGGGCGACTCTTGCCACCAAACCTGTCTCTCCCCGTCATACTTCTTTCCCATCCTCTTCCATTCTGAGTTTAGCCCTTTGTTCAAAAAATTGTCGTGTGGCATCTGAGGTTAACCATCTGGTTTGGGATTTAGGTTAGATTAGGGTTAGGGTCTCAACTGATGGGAGAGGGGCTTCTCTCAAGGGCAAGTTGTGGCAGTTTCCGGAGAGATTTTGCTGCTTCTGCCAGGCATTCTAAGCTCTGACTAGGTGTGCGATCGCTGATCTGCCCGGGAGGGAGAGCCATGCAGGACATAGGAAAGGCCATCTCTAGGGGTGAGTGGGAAGAAAATCAGAAAAATGTTCAGAACTGCCCTCTGGAGGCGGCGGGGTTTTGGGGACCTGAGGATGAATTGGTGAAGGTCCACTGAAGAAAGGGTCAGAAACNGTATGAAGAATTCAGCTGAGGTCAGCAAACCTCACTCCGTCATTTCATCCGTCTGTGGGGTGGTGTGCCTCTCCAGCTGCGCTTGACTCTAACCGCTCCAAGGCAAAGAGAAGATGGATTGCTGGGGGGAGCACAGAGCTGGGGGTGGGCAGGGGGCACATGGCAGAAGGCAAAGGGTCTGGGAAATTGGAGGTNCTGACAAGAGGCAGGTCGAAACGG
>LZPO01027369.1:0-12730 GCA_001675575.1 Neotoma lepida
GATTTATTTATTTACTTATTTTTTTAATAACTCAAGCTGGGTGTTAGCAATTTGAGAAAACCTTAACAAGGGAAAAAAACTATAGGGAAAGCATCAACATAGACGTTAATAGTGATACTATAAATAGCACTGAATTATATCACCAGATGATTCATTTTTTTTTCAAGAGTTCTCATTTTAATTTGGTTAACAGTTTCATCATCTTTACAACTTTCCAAAGCAGTATTTAAATTAAAATAAAAATTTCACTTGGCTTTGTAAGGTATGTGAACGGCCATGCAAAAAAACATTATGAAGATGCACAGACCCCCTTAGCCAACCACAAGAGATCCGAAAAGCAAGAGAAAGCACAGCATACAGTGTGTATGGATTGCAGTAGCTACAGCACATACTGGTAAGTTAATATCTTCTGGAAATGTGTTCTTACACGTTAAGCTTCTATTTTGAAAGATTGTTTTGATAATCTTCCTTATCTCATTGTGGTTCTATTCTCTTCTACTTCCCGAGAGGTAAATGTCAAGAATGTAGTGTTACCAACTCAGCATTTCAGGCTTTCTTCCCTGTAAAGTATCTTACACTTTAAGGGGAGGTTGGAGATAGCCATGCCAGAATGCCAGTATTCCTAGCATTCTGCAGGCTGAGCAAGATTCTGAGTTAGAGGTCATCCTGGGCTACAAAGCTAGATCCTGTGTCCAAAAAAGTATAGGTTAGAAGCCTTACTGTCTCCTTGTAATATAATGTACATGTCCATTTCATGTAGTGAAGTCATGTCTATTTTGGTGACCACCGAGGAATGAGTTCTTCAGGCTGCAGGTAAATGTTCAGCAATTTGTTACCCATGCGGTATATGCAGAGAAGTTGGAATTTGCAGTTTTAACTTGTGTGAAGCAGATTTTTTGCCCTGATCATAAATTATGATGAACAAGTTTTTAGTTGTTTTACTTTTAATTCTAAGGGTTGCTGACATTGGGGGGGGGCATTTAGAAGACCCTTTTAGAATTATTTATTATGTATTTGCTAAATAGTCCTTGAATGTTACACAAAGGCAGTACTGAGCAGAAATGGGTATTTAAAGTTCAAATATCCCGGTTTGTTGACTTGCTTTTGGTGAGGAGCTTGAGACAGGGTTTTGCTATGTTGCCCAGGCTGGCTCATACCTTAGCCTCCTGAATGCTGGGCTTCTATCACCACACCCTTTTCCAGGTGTCCCCCAGACCCACACTTTCTGTTGAAGGACATGCTGGTCTTTTTCCATACTGTCTGTAGCTAACTGTAGGAGATATCCAGCAAAGGAAAGAAAATGAGACCAGTGCTTTTTCAGGTCTTTTAATGTTTTACAGGTTTAGCATAGTTAAAATTTGACTATTGAACATGTCTGTTAAAGGTTTAAGTCATTCAGACAAGTATTTTTTGGTACTTGGAAGAGAGAGCGAGGGGAGAGAAGTTTAGAGATGGGTGAAGATCTCAGTAAAAGTTAGTGTTTTCTGAGGTTTTCACACCAGGGCAGTGCTCACTTACTGTTGCTCCTGCTGTGGAATACCCCTCTCTACCACAGCTAAGCAGGTTGCTGCTGGTGATTGAGCCCAGGCCTTATAGAAGACCCTCCGGCCACATCCTAGCCCTCCACTAATCCCTGCTCCTTTTTATATACCAGAATGGCACAGCTTCTTGGTCTATAGAATCATGTGTTCTGTGTTTATAACCATTTCTGCTTTAGAGAGAGCAGAAATTCAGGTCATTCTTGAATCCTTTATCTCCCCATCGTAGTCATAGGTCACATCAACCTGTGTGGTGCAGGTGCTGACAGCATTCATTCCTGATGGCAGTTAGCAGCGTGCACGGGATGTTCAAAGGGAGCTTTGTAAACACAGTTGAATCTGAATGCTATAAAAAGCTTGCTGGTGCTTTTCTTGCTATTGGTAAAATTCTGAGGAAATAGCACATCTTTGAGGAAATTTTAAGGATCAGCTTAATGGATTGAAATTATTTTTATAGGTCTCTATAAGAACATCTATTATATATATATATTTTATTGCATTTTTGTTAACTTGACATTGGAATTTAATTTCTTTTACATTCTTGTAGTATACAAAGGTAGTAGGCATTATTTCATGGCCTAATTGAATTAGAAAATCTTGAACCTTGATGGAGAGTGCACTCGGGAGTGGCAGAAGCTTCCTGGCCAATTGCCAGTCTTTTGTGTGTGGTTGAACAGAGCTGCAAGTGTGTGGATACCCAGAGCTTCTGAAATGCAGGAAGGAAGCTGCAGCTGGAGGGGTCACATTAATGCTGCATTTGTGGGATGGAGAACAGAATGCCAGGGAACCACACTGCAAAATTACACTGACATAGAAATGCCCCAAAGGAACTGGTGATTGTTGTGAGCTCATGAGGCTTTGGGTGAAATTAGTGTTTCCCCATACCTTAACTGACTGTTAAAGAGAAACAGAGTTCTCTGAGTAGGGGTATTGTATCATTTCTCAATGTAGTTTAGGAAGTTTCTTGTACATCGGTTTCTGATGGCTAGACTGAATGATAAGGTGAAAATATTTGATTATTAAGCATTTTGATTTCAGCTCTTCCTCCACTTCCCTAGTAGTAATGATTCAACCCAGTACCTTGGACGTGCTCAACAAACACTACTGAATTGTATCCCAGTTTCTTTTTATTTTTATTCATTTGAGACAAGGTTTTGCTAAAATATTCAGGCTGGCCTTGAGTTTTCTCTATAGGAGCCCAGGAGTTAGCCTCTCAAATGCTGGGATTACAGGTGTGAGCCACCATATCCAACTGCGAAACCCTCCTCACCCCTTTATGGTTTGTGTTACATGATACACTGAGGCTAACAGTTGGTATTGCCTGTGTGTGCACATGTGTGTGCACATGCGTGTAGAGGTCACAGTTGTTACCTGTGTGTGTTCATGTGTGTGCACATGCGTGTAGAGGTCACATTTGTTGCCTGTGTGTGTTCATGTGTGTGCACATGCATGTAGAGGTCACAGTTGTTGCCTGTGTGTGTTCATGTGTGTGCACATGCGTGTAGAGGTCACAGTTGTTGCCTGTGTGTGTTCATGTGTGTGCACGTGCGTGTAGAAGTCACAGTTGTTGGATGTCATTGCTTAGGTGTCATCACTGTGTTGTTTGGAGGTGAGATCTCTGAGATTTAGGTTAGACAAGGCTGTCTGCCCAGAGAGTTCAAGGGATCCCCAGGGCTGGGGTTACAGATACCACAGCTTTTTACATGGGTATTGGAGATCACACAGGTCCTTAAGAGTATGTCTCTACCAACTGCACCATTTCTCCAGCCCCTACTTACAGTTTTTGTCTTTATTTTCTTCTTCCAAGAGTCTTGCTCTGCCCTTTCCTTGCAAATGAAGTTATCACTGAAAATTCCTTTCTCCGTCTAACTCCAGCTACAGGGGTTAATCTCTACTGAACTTGTAGCTCCTGGGACACTAGTCATTTCCTGCTACATGTCAGTAGTTTATAAACCTCCTTGTAGACTGCAGAAACCATCTCTCGATCTTTGTATTTTCCTTCTTGTCTTACGCAGACTAAGCAGTGTATGTTTGAATGATGAAGGGCTGGGACAGGAGCTCAGTACTAAAGTGCTTGCCAAGTGTGTGGAAGGCCTAGCTCAGTTTCTAGTACCTAGTGGAAAAGCTTTTGTTAGCTATCTTTTAAAAGGGGGAAAGGTGTACCAAATCTGTAATATTGTGTCTTTTGAGCATCAGAGAGGAGTGAAGCCATATGACAGAAGGCTACATTCCTTTCCCTCTGCAGATAGGCATCTTTGCAGGGAGCTCCTTTTAATTCTGATATAAGCAGAGCCTCTGAAGAGAAAGCATATATGGTAAAAGTTGTGGTTTGGCACAAGCCCACTCCCTGAAAAAATCCAATTAGTATAAAACAGAGATAAAGGACGATTTCAATAAAAGTGAAAATCTTCCCAAGATTTTCATGTAAAGGCTAATTTTCAGTTTATTGTTTGTTAAGTAATGCTTCTCCCTTCCCATCCTGTTCCCTTCCCTACCTAATATAAATGGAATTACATGTGGTATACATTATTGTAGTTGAAAAGAAGCACAAATTAAAATCAGTTTTATGTAAATAGACATAGGAAGACAATAGATTAAAAATACTAAATAATTAATTGATATCTGACTTAGTCAGCTTTAATCTTTTGAATAGTAGCTGAATGAGAATGAAGAATTATGAAAAGAATATTAAAATTACTAGAATGTCTTTTTCCCAAAAGTATCCTTTCAAACTATTATGAAATATGAACTAATTCATGTCTAAAAACTGCTTGTATTTCAGATTGTTTCTGATTTTTTATTATACCTGGTCTGCTTTATCATTTTAAGAGTTATGATTAAAAAATTATTGTCACATAAACTCTTTAAATATAGATTTGATTCAACTCCCCCTCCCCTTTTTTTTTGTATTTTGAAACAGGATTTCTTTGTGTAGCCGTGGCTATCCTGGAACTTGCCCTGTAGCCCAGGCTGGCCTCACCTGCCTCTGCCTTCCCAGTGCTGGGATTAAAGTCTTGTGCCATTACTGCCCAGGTTTCTTTCTCCCATAGCACCCCCTTTTTGTCCCCCCTCCCCCTTTAAGGTGGGATCTAGCTCTGTGGTCAAGGCTGGCAGCAAACTCAGGCTTTGTTTCTGAGTGTTGGGATTGCTTCTCCCCTCCTCCTTCAGTTTCCCTCCTTTTCCCTTGTGAGGGATGGGGGAAGGGTGGCAGGAGGAATCCTCACTGTGTTGCCAGAGCTGGCCTGGACTCCTGGGCTCAGGCAGCCCTCCTGAGTGAAGGGGACCACAGGAGTAGATGCAAGCTGTCAGTGTTTTCAAGAATGGAAAGCAGGGAGAGATTTACTTAAAAATTGTGTTTTGAAGTTTAAAAAGAAACTTTGTAATAGAAGTGACCTCAAATCCTGAAAGACTTCTTTAATAAGCCAGCCCTTATCTGATTTTAACAAGATGGGAATATACTCTTTCATTTCCATAGTTGCATATTTGAGGACAAGACATTAGAATGTAATAAAAGAATTTAAATATACACTTGATTTCTGAAGACTTTCTTTTGGATTTTAACTTGAATAAGTTTGAAACATGAAATCATCAGAGTATCAGTTCACTTTTTCTTCAGTATCTGTCATTTATAATAAAGTGGTTGGTTATATTTGTAAATATATGCATTTGAATGAAAAGGAATTAAAAACTTAAGAAATCTACTGTCCCCTTTGTGAAGGTACTTTCTGCATTTTAGATGCTTTCTTTCGTGGTATTAAACATGCTTATTATATGAAGTGTTTGCTCCTCACTCTTGCTTAACCAAGTTGCTTCATTTGCATAATGATTCCTTCGTGTTTCAGATGAATGGAGAATAGTTTTATTAGGTATATTTTCTTAGTTCATCAAGAATTTGATGTGAAACCTTATGTAATTAGTAACTTCCAATAATACCATCAACAGCAATGGAAAAAAAAATAACAAATGTTTGGTACGTAGAATGTTAAAGTTAAGAAAGAGGTGGAGATTTTTCTCTCTTTTTGGGTATGATATTTATGTTATTCAGTGTAGTAGCAATTGGGAAGTTCAAGTCAGGAATGTAGTTAAGAAATTCAATATTTTGTTTTAGTTTATTTTATTAAGAAGAATTTAAATAGCCAGAAGTGGCTAGTATTGGATAATTTAGCCTCAGCATATCAAAACTTACCACTGTAACTAAATTAATTTTATGAAACTCCAAAAGGAAGAAATCTGATAGAAGCTCCAGGAAGAAGTCAATTTCAAAATAATTTTTGTTAATTAAAATAATTGCAAATAACTGTACCTTAAAAATGAACTCATTAAGATAATTTTTAACAATTAGATATTTAGTAAGTAGAGTTAATTTCACTTCTAGTCAGCCAAAGACTAGACTATCAAAGACTATCAAAAGAAGTCCCAGATTATTTTATCTTAAAAGGAAAAAATGTATAAGTGTTGCAAACCAACCCTCATTTTTAATAAAACTACTGTTACCAAATATGCTCTCTAATTTTTAGAAATTTTATTTTTTAAGTCATACACATATGTATGTGTCTGAGAGTATGCCACATGTGTGTGCAGATGCCTGTAGAGGCCAGAAGAGGGTGTTGGATTCCCCTGGAGCTGGAGTCAAAGGTGGTTTGTGAGCCCATCCATTGTGGTTCTGGGAACTGAACTTTCGTCCTCAGGAAAAGCTGTCTTTCCAGCTCCCCAAATATGCTTTGTAAATGTTATTTTTTCATTTTAATGGTCAATTTGTCTAATTTTTCTTGTTTTGCTTTTGTTGTTGTTTCTTTTTCACCTTTCTACTAAATAAATGAGCCTTTTTCCTTACCTAAAACATAGTCTGTTAAAAGTAGAGCTCATATTTACTTGAAGAGTCACTGAAAATCACTTAAAAAGATCACATAAGTATAAATATAATAGCTTAGCAGTCGGTCCAGTGATGTAGACAGTCCGTGACTTCTGTGACTATTAAGAGATACTGAATTTTGGTTTCTTTGCATAGCAAAGACTATCTGAATCTGGCCTAGTTTCTCTCCTCACAGTTTCTCAGTACAAGTCAGAGAAGCCAGGAGGAGAGCTTTCTGTGGTACCATGTTAGCTGGGCTTTGTGGAGCACTTGCATTTCATGTGCTAGGGCATGTAGCCATGTGCTTTTGTTCTTGGGCCAGGGAGGAATAATAAATCAAGATGTATTTAAATCAAGAAGTAGGAGGGAGAGGAGTAAACATTGCCAGGCAATGATAGCGTACACCTTTAATCCCAGTGCTCAGGAGGCAGGGGCAGATGGAGCTCTGAGTTTGAGGCTAGCCTGGTCTACAAAATGAGTTCTAAGACAGCTAGGGCTACACAGAGAAACCCTGTCAGGAAAAAAAAAAAGAAAGAAAAGAAAACCAACATTTACTGATGCTCTATTCCCCTTTGGTGTAGTGTGGTAAAATCAAATATTATAAAAATTACATCCTAATAAGTAAATGTTTTTATTAGTGATATAAGAGCGCTTAGACACAGGGCAGTTGTGAATACTTAAAAAAAAATTGTGTTTGTGTGTTTTGCCTGTATGTATGCCTGTGCACCGCATGTGTGTCTGGTGCCCTTGGAGGCCAGAAGAGGGCATTGGATTCTCTGGGATTGGAGTTAAAGACTATTGTGCACTGCCATGTAGGTGCTGGGATTTGAACCTGGGTCCCCTGGAAGAGCAGCCATCTTTCCAGCCCAGTGTGGAGACTTTAAAAAAAAATGTTTTAAAGATCATGGAAAGAGGTAAAAATGTAGTTCTTCTTTTAAAAATTAAGCCTTTTAAAAACATTTATTTATGCTGGGTATGGTGGCATACACCTTGAAGCCTAGTACTAGGGAGGCAGAGGTAGGTAGAGCTCTATGTTGGAGGCCAGCCTGGTCTACAGAGAGAGATCCAGGACAGCCAGGGCTACACAGAGAAACCTTGTGTATCTCAGAAAACCAAAAAAAAAAAAAAAATTATTTACTTATAATTGTGTGTATGTATAAGTGGGTGTTTAAAGCCATGGTACATGTGGAGGTCAGGGGACAACTTGCAGGAATTCGTTCTCTGCTTCCATCATGGAAGTTTCAGGGATCAAATTCAAGTCATCAGGCTTGGTGGCAAACACCCTAACTACTGATCCCTCTTGCCTGTCCAAATTTAGTTATTCTTTATAGTTGAGTAAAATTGTATTAGTTAATGATACAGTATAATATTAAATAATTTTAGAACAGATAGTATCTTAGATGCCCTAAATTATCAGTGCTTATAACAGAGAAATCATGTTACCCTCCCCCATGCAAATCGCAAATGGACTGAGAAAGAAATCAGGGAAACAATATCTTTCACAATAGCCTCAAATAATATAAAATGTCTTGGGATAACTCTAACCAAGCAAGTGAAAGTCTTGTATGATAAAAACTTTAAGACACTGAAGAAAGAAATTGGAGAAGATATCAGAAGATGGAAAGATCTCCCATGCTCATGGATTGTCGCGACCCGCACGACACAAGTCTGAATCTGGCGGAGGGAGTCGGGATTGAACGCAGCACACACTGTCAGATTGCAAGCATCCAGGACCTTTATTCACCAAGCATCTTTCTCTGCTGGGACTAGAACTAGCTCTAAGCTCCTGGAACTAGAAGCAGCTTTCTTATATACCTTCTGAGAATGGCCCTGCCACGTGCCTCAGCACCCAGGGTCAAGGAAAGGTCAGCATGCTCCAGGAAGCCACAGCTGCAAAGCATTTGTCAGCACTCAACGAAACAANCTGAATAGCATCATANNGGAGGAGTGGGGGCACATTTACCTAGATTGCTTCCAACAATGGATCAGTAATATTAATATAGTAAAAATGGTCATCCTACCAAAAGCAATATACAGATTCAGTACAATCCCCATCAAAATTTCAACACAGTTCTTAACAGATCTTGAAAGGACTGTCTTCAGCTTTATATGGAAACACAAAAAACTCAGAATAGCTAAAATAATCTTGAATAATATAAGAACTGCTGGAAATCACCTTCCCTGATTTCAAGATATAGTATTGAGCTATAGCAATAAAAACAGTATGGTATTGGCACAAAAACAGACATATTGATCAATGGAATCTAATTGATGACCCAGACATAAATGCACATACTTATGGACATCTGATTTTTATAAAGAAGTCAAAAGTCCATACTGGGGAAAAAAGATAGCATCTTCAACAAATGATGCTGGTCAAACTGAATGGCTGTGTGTAGAAGAATGCAAATAGATCCATACTTATTATTATATATATTATTGTACAAAACTCAAGTCCAAGTAAATCAAAGACCTCAACATAAAACTAGATACACTGAGCCTGATAGAGGAGAAAGTGGGGAATAGCCTTGAACACATTGGAAGACTTTCTGAATAGAACACTATTAGCACAGGCACTAAGATCAACAATTGACAAATGGGACCTCATGAAACTGAGAAGCTTCTCCATGGNAAAGGACACTATTATTCAAACAAAGCAGCAGGCTACAGAATGGGAAAAGGATTTTTAACAACTACACATCTGATAGAGGGCTAATATAAAAAAATACATTAAGAACTCAAAAAACTAGATATCAAGAAAGCATAACCCAATTTAAAAATGAGGTAGAGATCTAAACAGAGAAGTCTCAAAAGAGGAAACTCAGATGNCTGAGAAACACTTAAAAGAAATGCTCAACACCGTTAGTCATCAGGGAAATGCAAATCAAAAGTACTTTGAGATTCTATTTTGCACCTGTCAGAATAGCTAAGATCACTAACAAAAGTGACAGCTCATGCTGGCGAAGATATGGAGCATGGGGAACACTCCTCCATTGCTGGTAGGAGTGCTAGCTTATACAGTTACTGTGAAAATCAGTGTGGCAGTTCCCCAAGAAGATGGGAATCTATCTACCTCAAGATCCAGCTTTACCAGTCTTGGGCATATGTGGTGGTATTTTATCTATGTCTCCCAATAAAATTTATCTGAAGATCAGAGGAACAAGGTCAGCCACTAGCTTTGTAAAATTAGCACACGCCCTTAATCCTATCACTTAGCAAGCAGGGTCTGTCTGGATCCCTGTGAGTTCTAGGTTACACTAGGAACAGTCAAGCATGGAGACACACGCCTTTAATCCCAGCATCAACCATAGAATTCTGGAGGTCTATACAAACAGGCAGGAAGTGGTAGAAGTGGGCCATAGGAGGAAGTGATGTAGCTAGGCTGAAAGAGCCAATGGGAAAACAACAAAAAGGGATATAAAAGTGGAGGTAGAAGGAAGTGGAAGTCTCTCCATTTTGGAAGCAGCAGCGGCAGTCTAAGGTGAGTCTGGTAGCTGTTCCTAATTCCTCTGATCTCTGTCAGACTTTCCCATCTCTGTCTCTGTGTTTTATTTAACAAGACTATTTAAAAAATCCGTCTTACAGGCATATATACCCAAAAGTCATTTTATCCTGTAACACAGGGACACTTGCTCAGCCATGTTCACTGCAGCTCCATTCATAATAGCCAGAAATTGGAAACAACTTAGATGTCCCTCAACAGAAGAATGGATAAAGAAAATGTGGTACACCTACACAATGAAGTATTATTCAGCTGTTAAACAAATCATGAAATTCACAGGTATATAGATGGAACTAGAAAAAAAAATCGTCCTCAGTGAGGTAATACAGCCCCAGAGAGACAAATGTGGCATGTATTTGTTTGTATATGGATATTAGCTGTTAAGTCAATGATAGCCAAGCTACTGTCCATAGAACTACAGAGGTGAGGTACAGAGTCAGGGACTNGGGATGACAGATAGCTCTCCTGTTGTGGAGAATTAGCTTAAGATGTGTTACATTCATTTATGCTATGAAGTATTTGTTTAATGATGCAAAAATGTGTTGTATTTTATGTTATGCTATGGAGTATTTGTTTAATGATGCAAAAATGTGTTGTATTTTATGTTGCATTTGTTTAACTCTGTGAAGCTGTGTTCCTTTGCCTGCCTAAAACACCTGATTGGTCTAATTAAGAGCTGAATGGCTAGTAGCAAGGCAGGAGAAAGGATAGGCAGGGCCGGCAGGCAGAGAGAAGAAACAGGAGAAATCTGGGCAAGAAAGCAAGGAGTGAGAAAAGGAGGAGAGGGGGATGCCAGGAGCCAGCCACACAGCCACACAGCCAGCCACACAGCCAAAAGGAAAGAAAGATGTATAGAATAAAGTAAGGTAAAAAGCCCAGAGGCAAAACATAGTTAAAGAGAAACAGGATAATTTAAGTTAGAAAAGCTGGCTAGAAACAAGCCAAGCTAAGGCTGGGCACTCATAAGTAAGAAGAAGGCTCCTTGTNTAAATTTGGGAGCTGGGTGGCAGGCCGGCCCCCAAAGAATTTAAAAAGAAAAACAAAACAAAAACTAACTACACTCTTCCTAAGAAAGGGAAATAGAATAGATAGTTATGGATGGATGGGGGTGGGGTGGCTTGTAAATGAAAATTTAGTTTCCTCCAAGGGAGTCAGTCCCACTGGAGAAACAAATTACTCTTAATGATAGGCTGCATGCCCAGCAGTAGATGCCTACAGAAAACGAACTCAACAGCATCTTTGGAGGTTCTTTTTCTCACAGTGTTGTGTCAGAGCTTTCCATTTTACTTTTTTAAAAAATGATCTTTTTATTTTATTTACATATATGCATCTCTTTTTTTACCCTACAGGTGCCTTTGTGTATAAATTAATGGCTTCCACTTTAGTGTTTTTATGTGATTCCTGAGTATGCAAATGAGGGTCGCTGATTTTGTGCATTGTTTTGGGCTCTTTTCCTTCTGTTTGTTCTGTTCAGTTCCAATGTGTTAGTTTTTGCTTTATTTTATTTTATTATTATCCTTCAGAAATCTGTTTTCTAATGAGAGACAGAAGGGGAGTGGATCTGATGGGAGGGGTGTTGGGCAGGAACTGGGAGGAGTAGAGGGAGGGGAAGCATAATCAGAATATATTATGTGAGAAGAAAATCTATTTTCAATAAAATGGGGAAGTAGATTCAGAGNCAGCAGGATGGCTCAGCAGGTAAAGGTACTTATCACCAAGCCTGACACCTGAGTTCAATCCCTAGGACCTACCTGGTGTGAAGAGAGAGCCTANGTTTGCCAGTTGTTCTACTACATGGGTGTGGGTGTGGCACACATGCATACAGACAGAAACAAAATAAATGAATAAGTGAAAGTAAAATAAAATAACTTGTAGATTCATGCTATTTCATATATTATTAAAAGTCTTCCAATAAGTGGAGTACCAGGTTTTTTTCTCTTAAGTGCATTTATATTGATAAGAAAACTGACTCATGAGAGCAGTTGATTTGATTCAGATTTGAAATTTTATGAATTACAAATACATCTGTTCAAGTAATCCGTGAACTCTTGTAATAACCCATATTATCTCATGAAATTCAAATGGGTGCTATGCAAACTAAAACTCGCTTAAATTTGTCTGCATGAACATAATAGCATTCTTCACATTTTTCTCAAGTTTTGCAAATTTACTTAATGCTGATACAGTTAAAGTCTATCCTTTATTATTATTATTATTATTTGAGACTGAGTCTTNATATGTAACTTGGGCTGGTCTCCAACTCGTGTTCCTCCTGCTTCAGCCTCTTGACTGCTGGCATTAGGAGTGGGTGCCAACACAACTTGCCTGACATCAGGATAAACCTTGGTAAACTCTTCCACAACTCAAGCATCCAATGTTGGCAGAAAATATATGGTCATTAAAATCATTATTTTCTATTTATTTCAGTTATTTTGTACACTGTGATGAGTTACATTTGTGTATTTATCCTAAACACTTTTAATCACTGCCACCATAATATATAGGTGATTTCAGATCACATATATTTGCAATAAATACAACATGGTGGGACAAATTAAAAAGGGAAACAATTGTAAGAAATCCAGGTCTCTGATAGAACATTGTCTTAATAGAAAATTTTCATATCTATCTGAAAGTGACAAATATAAAAACAACTCTTAAAATGTTTCTAGCATGACTTTGATTTCACTTTGCAGTGCTGGGATCACATAAAGAAGCACTGCACTGCTAAGCTAGAGCTCTCACCTAAGATCACGTTTTTGTTAAGGCTGCAAATAAATGAAGACATTTCTTTGTAAAATTGTACATTATTTGGACACAGCACACCCAAAGTATCAG
>LZPO01027369.1:12890-70337 GCA_001675575.1 Neotoma lepida
GGATTAAAACCACTACGCCCAGCCTCAGTACCTCTTACTGGTTTTTAAATAATAACTTTATTTTTTGAAATTACACCCCTGTCATTTCTCCCATTTCCCTTTCTTCCCTCTAACCCTTCCCATGCTGCCCCTTTGTTCTCTCTCTCAAATTCATGACCTCTTTTTCTTTAATTCTTACATATATACATATGTGCATATGTGTGTGCATTCCTAAATACATAAATATAACTTGCTCAGTATGTATATACCTCAAGGCTAATCCCTTGGTATTGGATAACCAATTGGTGCTCCAAGCCTTCTGAAAATCGTCTAATTTCTGATGTCATTGGTTGTGACAAATTTCTTCAGTTACTTATTTTTTTACTGAAAGGCAACTTTTTACATTAAAATGCATTTCCTGAAAAATTCTTTTTTGTGTGATTTATTATCTCAAAAAGTTTTTTACACAACATTTTAATTTTTTTGCCATAGCAAGTTGTAATTACTGTTCTTTAGTTTGTGATATACTTCCTTTAAGATATTTATTTTTTCTTCTAATCTCTACTTGATTTCTGTCTCAGTAGTATATATCTTTATCTGAATATTAAGATTTCTCCCCATCCTGAAAAAAAAATTAAGTATGCCTGGCATGATGGCATACACCTTTAATCCAGCACTTGGGAGGCAGAGGCAGGCAGATCTGTGAGTTCAAGACCAGCCTGGTCTACAAAGCCCGTACCAGAACAGCCAGGGATACACAGAGAAACCCTGTTTTGAAAAAACCACTTTCTCCCCATTCTTTTTGTGTGTATAGTATATGCATGCATGCACATAGCTATGGTTGAACTTGCTTATATGTGCATCTAGAGACCAGCGGTCAGTATTAGGAGTCTTCCTCTGTTGCTCTTCATCTTATTTTTTCGAACCTGGAGCTTGCTGTACCTAGGCTAGCAACTAGGAAGCCCTCAGTATTCTCTCATCTCTGTGCCCACCCATCACACTCCCCAGTGCTGGGATCATAGTCTCATGCTACTATGCCATTTTTATGTGGATGCTGGGTATAAACTTAGGGTCTCACATTTGTACATCAAGTCTCCACAGCCCCTCCATTCTTAATTTTCATCTTGAAAATGACTATCACTGATATTTCAGTTTGCTTATCAAACATAATTTACTTAGGTATTCCTGTAATTGGTGCTATTTGCACAACATGCTCATGTAAACATACTGCATTTCTCCATTGTTTCCTAGGACTGCCATTAGATTCTGTTGACATGATTGGTGATGTTCTGTGTAACACTAGAAATGATGCAAGCACCTGGCCTGTACACTGTCACATCTTACATTCTAGGGATGAAAGCAAAATACAGTCCAATAGACTGAAGCTGTGGCTACTAGGGAAAGGTTTGACTTGCATTAGTTGTTGAGTAAACACATTAATGAAACTTTGTAAAGTCAGTCCAGTTCTGTTGGTGTTTAGCCCGGTTAGCACAGCTCTACAATTTAGTAATGAAAGCAGAGTGTGGTTCATTTAGAGAGAGGAAGCAACTTGACCTGCTTGAGTCAGACTAAGAACAGGGCAAGATTATAAATAATTCTNTATATTTCACTATAAATTTGTTACTTTAACCAATGTAATTTTATATCTTAGGCTGAGTCCATGTCATACCAAAGGCCATACTTTGAGAAGCAAACCAGTTACTTAATTTGAAACCGTTTGTTTCTTTAAACAAACGGTTTCAAATTAAGGAAGCAGTTAGAGGTTTACTTCTCAATTACATGTGGTGTCATCTTGTGATCTGAAGTTGCTCTTAGAACCAAATCTCCTAGTGAATGTTGACAGTTGGAGTGGTTTTTGTTTTGAACACTTGGGTACTGTTTTATCTAAATGATATGCACTAATTTATGGAAACATAAAATAAAAATGTAATTCATTCGTCAGGGAATGCTTAATGTTTACTGAGGTACCAAGTACCTGAAGCCTAGATTTTCAAAGATAAGGTTGCCTGTTCCTTAATGCATATGCTGAGAGGCAGGATAATTAAACCTCTTCTTGTAGGCACCTTATTCTAGAAAGAATGATAGTCCCTTGGGGTGTGAAAGTTTGCTCTGGATGTTTGTAGGAATGCTAGGAGTTGACCCTGAGAACTTGAAGACTATCTTAGAGAAATCCTGATTGACAAGTGTGAGGGTGTGTGTTTAGTAGTCTTATAAGAGATGTTCTAAAGTCTTTAAACACATATACTTAAATTTTCATTGCTTTGACTCAATGTCATGCCATATGTTTGTGTGTAATTGTTTTCTTAAATTATTTTCCCCTGTCACNTCCATTTTTATCAACTAATTTCATATATATGAGACACATTTTTGGATTCTGTTATAGATGACCTATGTTTTACTAATTGTGCCTTCAAAATTTTGTTTGCTCAGAATGCTATTTTCATTATGTTTTGGTGCTTAATAAACAAGTGGTTTTTATATAAAGCTGCATGATGGGGATATCGTTCTGNATGCTGTGAATATGTGTTGCTCTGATTGGCTGATAAATAAAGTTGTTGGCCAATGGTGAGGCAGAATAAGGTTAGGCGGGACATTCTAACTAGAGAGAGAGGAAGAAGGACAGAGCTGAGCAGACGCTGCTAGCCACTGCCAGAAGAAGAAAGATGTAAAGGTACCGGTAAGCCATGAGCCATGTGGCAAAATATAGATTTATAGAAATGGATTAATTTAAGATATAAGAGCTAGCTAATGAGGAGCCTGAGCTATTAGGCCATAAGTTTGTAAATAATCATATAAGCCTCTGTGTGTTTATTTGGATCTGAGTGGCTGTGGGCCCTGGTGGGACACAAGAAAATCTGGCTACAGCTGCATATTAAAAACAAAAAAATAAAAAAATCCTTAGTCCTAGTCTATAAATAGTTTTGTAAAACCTTCTTCCAGGAAAAAACTAAATGCTAATGTACAAGTCCAAGTTTATTTTGTGTAATTCCTTGTATTGTTTACTTATTGACTTGCTACCATATAAACTATCAATTTTTAAAAATACTGTATAAACATTTTTTTTTTCTCAAAGCCTTATCACTGTACTAAAAGCTGTAGCCTAGGACTGGAAGATCTTTCCAGCTCATCAGAATTTTCTTTCTATTAATTAAATGTTTAATGTGAATTTAAAATTTTTCTCTGCAGACAGCGCTACAGGCTAATTACTTTTTCTCTACTTTTCACTTTAGTTTTTCCTTCCCCAAACCCCCCAATAACTTGGGTTAAGAAGTATTACTGTAAGGTGTGAGGCTTAATGCCTCCAGGAAAAAATGGGCACTTTTTGTTTCCCTTTCTGTATGGCTCCACTAACAAAAATGTAACCATGAAACAGCTTATTTCAGAAGAAGCACTGAAGAGGTTTTTAAAGAAAAGCANNAAAAGACGCTAGTGTTCATTGCCTACGTGCCTTTAAGAAAAAGCTCTTAAAAACATTCCAGTGTGGAGTCCAAATCCTCTTTCAGCCTAGCTCAGCACAGTGGCCTGCAGAGCCTGTGACTGCTGGCAGCAGCCAGGCATCACAGTGCCCACCGATGTGCTTTTCTCAAGCTCTTTACACACAATGATTAGTATTTTCTTTGCAGTTATCGTTGTGACGATTTTGTGGTCAATGACACCAAGCTGGGCCTGGTGCAGAAAGTGAGAGAACACTTACAGAACTTGGAAAAGTGAGTAGTGGGTCCTGGAACGGGGAGGGGCCCCTCAGTCACAGAGCAGGGTTTGGAGAGCTTTGTAACTAGCATGATACAGATGCAGTTGAAATGCTGATAAAGCCTTGGGTTTAGATATCTTAAACTCTACCCATATTTCATTCAATATTTTCCATAAACCATATCTAAGGTCCAAGAGCCTGTTTTTAAGTTACTCCCCACAAAGAACTCTTCAGTTCACTCACAGGGAAGAATTGGGTGGTTGCAAAGCATCATCATCAAAGGACATGAAGGTAACTGTAGAAGTATTTGNCATTAAAAAGTTGTGCTGAATGTATTGAAGATCTGCTTTGAAAGACAAATTTCTGTATTATTTTAAGAGAAGTTAGGTTCAAGCGTCTGAGTGTGCACTTGCAACAGCAAAGGACCTCAGTTTCTTCTTTTTCTTGGTAGAAAAGTACATAGAACTTGAAATTACCAAGAGCTTTGTGACCCTAAAGAAATTGAAGAATGTATGTGAAGACTTGTCTTGCTGTAGCCAAATTGCTTATTCAGATAAAACTCCCTGGACCCGGAACTGAAATGATAACTAGAAACGCACAGAGCAATGCCTTTGAAGCTGCCTGTCATGTAGTGACAGCTGCCTCAAGTGAACTCTCTGTGGCTCATCACAGATCACCCACATAGTCAGCGCCATCTGATTGGTTTTGGCAATTGTTGTATTGAAAGTATTGTGAAAAAATGCCATCTAGAATGTCTCTTGATGTCATGAGTGTAAACTAGTAGAATATTTCAAAATAAACGGAGAGGAGAAAATACCTTCTGTTCCAACACTATATGATGTCTTTGTTAACTTGGTTTTTTATGTCCGTCTCACTGCCTGAATAGATTGTAAAGCTGTAAGGGAAGAATCAATGTAGTTAACATGTTGGTATAGGTACTTGTGTCATTTTTTGACTACTTTTTCAAAGTGCTTTTAATTCTTTNATTGGAGGTGAGCAGCAAGGGGCCCTGAAAATCCTCCAAGTCACTGAGAAACCCGATTTTCAATTTTAATTAAGTTTAAATAGCTACATAGAGTGAGGAGTGATCATTCTGTTGGATAATGTAGGTCTAGAGTAGTGATTCTCAACCTTCCTAATGCTCTGATCCTTTAATGCACTTCCTCATCTGTGGTGACCCCCAACCATATTTTCATTGCTACTTCATAACTGTAATTTTGCTACTGTTATGAATTGTAATGTAAATACCTGATATACGACCCTGTTAAAGGGTCATTTAACCCCCAAAGGGATTGCAACCCATAGTTTGAGAACCACTTGTCTAGAGGATTCTACTATTTTGAGAATTATAGCATAAAATATAAGTTGTAGTTTAAAAAGCCAAATGCTTTATTTAGGTAGTTTAAACCCAAAAGGTATTAGTCGTGTTTACTAAGTAGCATGGACATTTGTTTGTGTGACTTCATTTCCAGAACTGGTAAAAGAATAATTTAATACTGGAATTAGTCCCTGCATTTTGTCACCAGAAGTCAGAGGTGGCTTGAAACAACAACGATATTACACCTATGTTCCAAAGACTGTAGTTCATATGGAAGTTATAGAAAGAGAAATACGTATGTCTTTGTTCATTTCAAATTGTAGAAGAGAGTTGGCAGATTTAAAGCCTGTACAGTTCAATGGTAATTTTTATTTTCTTCAGTTTAGTTCTCCTGATAGTGACTTTAAGGAGATATTTTTAGGATGGGAGTAACTCTGATGAATTTTAAGCAAAGATTTTTCTAACGTAGTAAGGATTTATTTTGAAATATTCTTTGCAGTGTAACTAAATCAGATGAGTGAGTTTATACATGCCTGTGTCCTTGTGCTAGCTCATTCCTCACAGACTGAAGTGGACTGAAGGCAGTCCACTAAGGCAAACGAGTGAAATTTGACACCTTTTCCAGATTAAGAAAGAAACAGCATATTATTTGAGAATAGCTGTTAAGCTTCCTGTCAGTCATGTAAGGCCAGGATTTTCCTTTTGTCATGAGGAACAGGTCTTCTGGATTTGAAGCTTCACAATCTGTTGGGTAGATAGAGTGGTGGTGGGGCAGGCATATCTTACAGACCACAACTCCTGACCAGCTTTGTTGGGAGTAGCGTCTACTCTCCCCTCTGTGGAGGAGCAGTGGAGANTGTCAGGGAAGTGGAAAGCCTCAGCTCACTTCAGATACTGTGGGCCTGACTGGTCACTTGATGATGACCACTTGATGATACTGAGGGCAGCTTGGGTTTATCCTTTGGCCTGCTGTGTAGCATGTATTCATTAATGTCTTTTAAACTGTCTGTTTATATTTTAATAGCTCAGCTTTTACAGCTGACAGGCATAGAAAAAGAAAATTATTGGAAAACTCATCACTGAACAGCAAGCTATTAAAAGTAAATGTAAGTAATTAAAATTTATCCCTATGTAAGAGTTAAGATCTAATCACTGTTACAGCTCTAACAAGGGCTCTTACTTGCTATAAACTTATTAATGTGTCTTGATTTGAAATGTTTTGCAAAAATGTTTGCCACTTATAAATACCCCTCTGCTCCCTCTGGAGGTGGTCTATGTAGCCCTGGTTATCCTAGAACTCTCTATGTAGACAAGGCTGGCCTTAAACTCAGAGCTCTGCCTGCCTCTGCCTCCCCAGTGTTAGGATTAATACCACCCTGCAAGCAATTCATTGTTTTTGTGGTTGTTTGTTTTATTGTTGTTATTTGAGACAGGGTCTCACTCTAGAGTCCTGGGCAGCCTGAAACTTTCTATATAGATCAGGCTGGCCTTGAACTAAAAATTCAGCTTATCTCTGCCTCTGAGTGCTTAGGATTAAAGGTATGGCCCACCACACCCTGCACACCCTGTCCAAGCAGTTCACTCTTAGTGAATAGTCAGGCACCTTCTGTGGTGCTCTCTGAGAGCCTGTTTCCTTCTGGTAAAGTTCCTGTCTTAGGGTTTCTGTTGCCATGATAAAACATCATGACCAAAGCAACTCCGGGAGGAAAGAGTTTGTTTGGCTTATACTTCTACATCACAGTTCATCATTGAAGGAAGTCAGGATAGGAATTCAAACAGGGCAGGAACCTGGAGGCAGGAGCTAATGCAGCGGCCATGGAGGGGAGCTGCTTACTGGCTTGCTTCCCGTGGCTTGCTCAGCCTGCTTTCTTACAGATCTCAGGACCATCTGCCCTTGGCCCTCCCCATCAGTCACCAATTAAGAAAATGCCCCACAGGCTTGCCTACAGCCTGATCTTATGAGGGCATTTTCTTGAGGTTCCTTCCTCTCTGATGACTCCAGCTTGTGTCAAGTTGGACATAAAACTGTTGAGTATAGTTCCTTAGATTCTCTTGGTCTGAGCTTTTGGTAGGATTTTTTTGTTTTGTTTTGGTTTTTTGCCTCAGGGTTTCATTAATATAATTTCACCATGGAAGTATTCATCCTCATTTTGGAAACCACTCATAAATTAACAGTTTTAAAATTACTACATATATTTAAACGACCCAAGCAGCATTTTTGCCTTGCATTTAATCCTTTGCTGTCACTGGACCTATGCTTAAAGTTTTAAAGAAATAGCTAAGGTGCTGTCTCAGCTGTCTGAATTACAGGTGGAGATGTTTGGGTTGGACTGGAGGATTTACCTCCTGGTGTAGTATTTAGATATCTTGGGGCATTTGTAGAACTTCAGAAAACCAAGCCTCTGTCTTTAAGAAGTTCAGGTAGTGTTTTATGGTTCATGCTCATTGCTAGGAAAACATCTGTCACTTGAGTATGCTTTTCAGTTAAAAGTTGGGGTTTACATGTTTGTGATTTACAATTTATAGTTTTAGTAGAAGCTTGTAAATATAAATTTAAAATATATTTCCCCATTTTCTTGCATCCGTGGTACTTGTCGATACTTATTTTCTCAGAAACAGATGCTAAAATAGCCTAGAGAGTTTGTCTGAAATATTCACTGGACAGAAAAAGGAAAGGAATACTTCCAGATAGGCATAGTGCTGGAGTTTGAAACAGAGCCATCCTTGGCAATGCTGATTGCCTCTTCTTCCATTTTACAGGGAAGTACGACTGCCATTTGTGCCACAGGCCTTCGGAATTTGGGCAACACGTGTTTCATGAATGCTATCCTTCAGTCACTCAGGTAATGAATGCTCCAGTCAGAGGTTTATGTATTTGACATTACAGACCAAGAGCAAGGCTCAGTGTTCCAAGACTGTTTTCTAACTCTAGTTCCTGTGCTTTTTCCTCACCAGTAAAATTGAGAGAATGGTTCCTTCCTACTTCATACAGTGGGAGGGAGGATTAAATAATGTAGTCTGTCTAAATGCCTTTAAGCATTTATTGTTAGAAAAATCATGGTTAGCTCCTATTTCCCTTTGCTTCTTGAGTGGCTACAGGAGGGATCAGGACACCTCTGTTTGAAAGGTGTGTACTATTTTAGGCCATGTANGTGTTTCTCTCCCATTTTATCCCCCTCAATTATTTCTTAGCTTTTTTAAAAATAGCTTTTAAACATGTAAAACTCAAGGCAGATGTTAATGGTAGATGCGTATCATCTCAGCTGCTCAGGAAGCTAAGGCCAGCTCAAGCCTGACCAGCATAGCCAAACCCCAGTTAGAGAAGGAAAAGACAAGTTAAAAACAAACAAAAACTTTGTTGAAAACATAAAAGTTCCCTGGCTGATGACTATATCTGGCTGGCTTTTAGGCTTTAGTCTGTAGACACTACAAGGCTGCAGGGAACCTGGTTCAGAGCTTATTTCAGCCACTGGTTAAGTCTCCATCATGGTCATGAGAACATCACAGAGAAAGAGAGTGATAAAAAGAAAGTGGTCAATACAGCTGACCTCAGTAGAAGAAACTGTTCTGAAAGTTTTATACTTTTAGACTTTAATGAGGTATCAAAGGCTGGAGTCAGTTACCTTCCCAGTCACACTCCAGCCCACAAAGAGTAGAGCCACACTGCACTCACCCATTCTTCCTCACAGAAATCTAGTTTCTTCTAATTTGTCCTTGTATCCTATGTAGCACATCTAAATAATGTGATTGGTTTCATNGTTTGTTTTATTTGAGGGGATTATTTTATTGAGTACCTGGAAACAAGCACCCTAAAAGAGAAGTGGAAGATGGGGTGTAGCTCAGGTCATGGTGGGATCCCTAGCACACATGTTGGGTGTGCTGGTGTATGCCTGTAACCTCAGCACTTGGGAAGTAAGGCAGGGTGATTAGAAGTCTCAGGTCATTCTTGGCCACCACATAGGAAGTTCAAGGCAGGAGAAGGGGAGATATGGAGGGAAGGAGTGAAGAGAAAGGGGAAGGGAAGGAGGAAGGGACAGAATAATCTGTGATGGAGGGGAAATAGAATTTTTAAAGAGAGATGTACTTTTAAGTCATTTGTTGATCCCCACAAAGTTGTATATCTGCTGTTTCTTAGAGTGAGGAATTAGCAGTGAAACAGAACTGCATTAGTACTGTATAATGAGGAAAGGGAACGATTACATATTGAAAATTCTTGTGTAGATTTTAACGTTCTTTTAACTGTCTTTTAAATTCTTTTCTTAATTTTCTTCACTTCCTTTTAAAATAGTAACATTGAGCAGTTTTGCTGTTATTTCAAAGAACTGCCTGCTGTGGAGTTAAGGAATGGGAAAACAGCAGGAAGGCGAACATACCACACCAGGAGCCAAGGAGACAACAATGTGTGAGTTACCAGAAAACTAAGGAGTTTCTCTGGTGATTTTTAGATTATTTGAGCTAATAAGTAGATTTTATAAAGCTCTTCTAATACTGTGTTAATCTAGCTCATAATCTTAATAATTTTTTTATTTCTGTTTATTATAATGGGACGGATAGCTAGTGCTGCACTTTGCAGACATCTTTGTATGCACAGACTTCCAGGTATGGACATCAATAAGTATTGCTAGTTCATCTTAATCTGTTGATCTGTTATTGATAGTGTTAGGTAAGCCTGTTTGAGATAATAAAATTAATAGCCAATTTGAGTCAGTATGGAGGGGCGCAAAACAGAAGTGGTTATCAAGGACCATTTTACATTCAGACTCACTGCAGCTTTGTCCATCTGGGGTTCAGAAGATCCGCTCTGTTAGACTAATAGAAAATAGCGCATCTTTTCCATACCTTTACTGAAGCAGAGATATGTCTTACCTGTATGCATGGAATGTTTTTCCTACCTGCCTGCCTGTTTCATTCCCACACATACCCCATTCCCACTAACTTTGAAAGGCTATTTTCCTTGCCTCAATGAAAGAGAGAGAGAGAGAGACAGAAACAGAGCGGGGAAGAATATGTTAGAATATTGAGTAATGCAGATAGAGCCCCAACATGGAAAAGGGGTCATGTGTTGTGTGAAGGGAGTTTCTGTTGGTGGCAGCATATAGGATGAGTAGGAAAGTGCCTAATTTAAGGGACTTCCATTGTGCCAAAGGAAACATCAGAGAAATAAAGGGGAAAATACGTGTGTGCAAAAGTTAAGAGAAGCACTAACAGTACTCGGTGTATTGGTGTTATTTAGAATTTTGTTACAGACTACAGAAATTGCCTCTGNCTGATTAAACCAGAGGCAGAGTTTACTGAAGAACTGTTGGTGAGTCTGCATTACTGGATGTGTTGAAAATCATGTCCAGAGCTAGCACCACAGCCACAGCCATGCACAGAACTGCCCTCTATGGACACTGCCACCTCAGCTGGAGACAGTGCAGCTGTTGTTCCTGCCCCTGGACTTGGGGTGGTGCTTGTTCCCTCTGCCACCTCCAAAGAGGAGCTGGTGCTGTCTCTGCTTTCTGTGTCACCTAACCCTGCTTCAAGTGTGCAGAACCCAGGCCATGTACTTTGCTCCAGCTGCAAGGAAGGCTAAGAGGGCAACTTAGGGCTGTTCCAGTGTCTGGTGGGAGGTAGGCCAGTGTACACAGTTTGCTGTCAGAGATAACCTTCAGTCAAGTATCCAAGAGTGCTTGGTTATATTGCTAGATCTAGTAACTAAATTCCAAGTGGATCAGCTTAGCTGTATGCACAGAAGAATTAAAACTAACTGTAACTTAGATATCCATGATTTTATTTTCACTGAATTTAAGAGATTATCTGTTGAGAACTAGTTTGCAGTCATTTGGCTCCTTCTTGCTCAAGGGAGCAGCTTTTGTCCACATAGTCCCAGATAGTGGGGAGCTCCCATTACTAATATGTCCTAGCTATGGGAAAAAGAAGAGGTTGCTAAGGACTACTTTTTTCCTGAGGAAATTCCCCCAGAAGTGGCACACTCCTGGGTTTTTACTCTAGGAGTTCATCTGATTGATTAAGAAAATGGGGGTCTGTCCCTGTGAAAGAAATGAAGACTAGCTGTCGAGGGAAGAGCCAGGAGCTCACAGAGCAGTGCACATAGTGACTATGAAGTAACCTGTCAGAAACGGGAAAAACCTAAATAAAAGCAGTCCTGAAGGCCAGACATGGTGGGCATACCTTTAATCCCAGCAGAAGCAGAGGAGTTTGAGGCCAGCCTTGACTGCATAGCAAGTCTAAGATAGCCAGAGTACATAGTGAGATCCTGACACAAACACCAAAAATCACCAAATGAAAGTTCCTTCTAGGTTTGGGTTTAAGGGTCAGTGTGTGGAGGTAAGCCCTGAAGCCTTGTGACCATGTGCACTGTCTGAGGCAGAGATGAATAGGTACAACCTGCTTGTAAATTATCCACTGCTTTATTGTTTTGTATGTTTCCTTTAAATTCAGTGAACAAAATAATACCTTGACACACTCAAAGATATCTATATAGTTAAAATTAGTTTTGTCAACAATACTGCTATTCATATGGGTTTTTTAATGCTCTTACATAGCTCTCAGGCTGAGTTCAGAAGACTAAGCCCTTGACATTTTTTTCATTTTTTTATTGTCTTTTAGACAGTTGAGACATATGTGTTGAAATAATGGCCTTTTGTGGATGCTAAAGCTATCATCCTCCCTCTTTTCCAGGTCTCTAGTAGAAGAGTTTAGGAAGACACTATGTGCTTTATGGCAAGGCAGCCAGACTGCATTCAGTCCTGAGTCCTTGTTTTACGTGGTCTGGAAGATCATGCCTAACTTCAGGTAAGTATTGAAGGGCGCTTAAGATGTCTGTGTTCTTTCTGCTGTTTCTCAGCTTCCTACAAGACTGGTGTTACTACAGGTGCTCTAAGCAGCGCATTATTAGATGAGCAGACAACACTGAGTAAACACTGGTTTATTTAAAGACCCCTATAAGTAGCCCATGTGTGCTAGGAAAATGTAATGGATGACAAATGTTCCTTGATTCCTCCAAGTCTTTTTTTTTTTAAGTTTCATTTTTATGTTCATTATTTTGCCGGCANGTATGTCTGTGTGATGGTATCAAAATCCTGGAACTGGAGTTACAGACAGTTGTGAGCTGCCATGTGGGTGCTGGGAATTGAACCTGGGTCTTCTGGAAGAGCAGCCAGTGCTCTCACTGAGCCTTATCTCCAGCTCTGATTCTTTCAAGTTTTAGAGAGAAATAATTGTCATCATGTGCTATCTTGTTATTCCAACTTAAAGAATGAAGTGAGGGCTGGGACTCTGTTGGTAGAATACTAGCCTGATATGTGTGAGGCCACAGGTTCAATCTGTAATACTGCCACACACAAAGAAAAGAAATGAAACCAGTGGAAATCCAGTGTCAGGCACTGTACTGTCCAGGTTCTAAAGCTCTGGAACAGTTAATCCAGGTTGACTGGGGAGATAGTAGGGCCAATCCTAGTCACCTGTCGTTTCTCTCTGGTAGCTTGTCCTGCNTCTCTTGGTTAGCTATCCCTGTGATAATTTGGGTCATTACAGATGTATGGTATGCCACTGTTTGCTACATTTGGCTGACTTTATTCTTTTATTGAAGAAGTTTATAGCTCTTAGAAGTCATGATTTGGTACCTTACATATATCCTTTGTTTAAAAATCACACATTGTAATGAAACTTAACAATATATCTTGTTCCTTTTAATACAGAGAAATGTTTAGGAGGCAAAAAAATCAAAGTCTTGTAATTACTACTGCTTATCAAATGAGTTGAGCCTCTGAGTGTTTGACTGAACTGCTGTTAGCCCTGGTCTGTAAGTCTCCTCTCAGAGACTCCTAAGAAATTTAGAATGACCTGACTCTAAGCAGGAAAAGCAGAAATGACAGCTCAGATGCCACTCATCAGTCTTGAACTTTACATATCATTGTAGTTCCAATTTATTGAATGGCAAGCCCCAAGTGCTTTATCCTTATTAAAAACTAAGCAACAAAGCATTTTGGCCAAGGCAGGACGTGTTACACCTAAGTTTAGAGAAGTCAAAACAGAAGCAGCTTGTTCAGTCTTACACATCTACTTGGTGGTCTGACCAAAATTAGAACCCAAAGTGTTTAGGAGTTGGTTCATAGCAGATGTGGCTTGAACTTCCTTGGTCCTTCCATCTGGAGTGTTTGTTACAGCCCATATTTTGATACAGTGCAATCTGCTTTTCTCCAAACATCACCTCATCACTGCCCTTTCTGGTTTCTATAGGCCAACTGTGAGCATGGTTTAGTTTAACTGCCGAGTTTACTGATTTTAGTATTTCTACTGTTAAATAAAAGAACTTCAGAAGAGATAACCAGGTTGAGAAATGTACTTAGTCTCTGGGGTGATTTAAGATACACATGTATTCTCAAGTCTCCTTAATTCCTGTTGAGCATCAGCTGGTCTTTCTTCTGGTTCTGCAGTAATTGAGATTGTTCTCCATTTCTGTGTACTCAAAGAATTTCCCTTTGTTGAAAGATGCAGGTCTTGACGTTATCACCACACAGCACGAGTTACAAGCCCAGAGGTGGGGCTTTCCTGTGAGTTCTGTGAGGATGCTGATGGCAGTCCACTGAGCTCTGTGGGTAGGACTTTCTTCTCAAGGCTCTTATGGATACGTGTGATTTTTAAACCATGGTCATGCAGAAGCACACCGAGTCTTGAATTATGCTCCCATTGTATTTATTTATAACCCCAGACGATTTTCCTATTTGTAAAGCCTGTTTTCCTTGATTAATACAGGGCAAGGTCTGGGGAAACGTGAAATTGGAGGGTTCTGAAACACAAACATGAATGTAGAAGTAGGAGCATCTTTTATCTACAAAATGAGTGTGGGCAAAAACCATGATGTGTACACATCAAGGATATTTTCCCCCACTGGAACCAAAAGCCAGTTACCTAGCAGGGAGATTTCTTCACATTCCAGTGTGCATATCCACTTACTATACGTATGGCTTCCTAATATGCCCAGCCTTGTCTGTCTTTTTAAGAAAAATACATTCAGGCTTATTTTAGTAGGCCAGATACACATGGTTCAAAATTTCAAAGATTAAGATTAGNATAGGCACTGTTTTCTTTCACTCCAGTCTGTCACTATCCTCCTGTTTTCTGGAAGCAGCCAGATACCTGATCTCCATGTGTGCTTTCAGTGGTGATCTTTGTACATGTTCAAGTGTATTTAACTTTAAAAATAAATGATTCTATGAATAGCCTCTTTCCTGTAGCTTTGTAGATTTGTTTCTAGGTATGTGCATGTGTGTTGCCGATATGAACAGCCTATGTACATGTGTATAGTTATTTGAATGCAGACTTGCTGGGTCAAAGTGTTTGTGCTCTTGTAATTTAGATGGTCTTTTATGGTAGCCTCTTTTACTCCTGCTTCCATCAACATGAGTGTGCCTTGTGGTCTTGCTCTCTGTTTGCCCTGTGGCCCCAAACTCTTTCTTTAGGATCTACCATATTCATTCCATGGAAGCCTCTTTAGAAATTACATCAGCTCATGTGGTACTCGCTTGCATTTTGTATTTACTTGCCGTTTGTACAACCTGATTGCCTCAACTTCCTAAAACATGACTTTTATTTTTAAATTCAGTTCTTGTTNTAACTCATGTAAGGAATGGGAGAATGATTTCACCTTATATGTTAGTGATTCTTGGCTTTCTAGACAATATAAAAGATCCTTTGAGATTTTTAATCTTTTGGGATATTTGTGATAGAGGACTTTAAAATACTGTGTTGTTCTTTAAGTAGCATTATTTCTTCTGGTAGAAAGTGTGCTGTCTCATGCTTCTGCATTTGTTGGTAAACACATTCATTNCCATCATTTTCATGTTTGATATGACGGTGCNAAACACTGGGCAAAAAATAGCTTAATATCCTTTAGTTTTGCAAGTGTTTTGGTCAAAAGAGTAACTTATAATTCTTTTATGAATGTTGAAATACTTTAAATATGAATAGAATTTAAAATTCCACCAGGTATGCAAACAGCATAATAATAAATCATTCAGTCAAGAGCCATTAATGGGACAGGTGTGATGACACACATCTGCAATCTTTGCTNTCAGGACTGAATCAGCAGGATTGCAGGTTTGAAGTGGACTACACACACAGTAAGTCTTTGTTCCATCCTCCATACCCAAAGAAAAAGAAAACTGTAATACATTTTAGATATTTTAGAGGCTGTTTATCCTAGACTGACAGACTTTGTAGAGGCATGTCTTACTCTTTTTTCCTTTGTTGTTTTTGGGGACGGGATTTCTCTTTGTAGCCCTGGTTGTCCTGAAACTCACTTTGTAGATCAGGCTGGCCTCAAACGCAGAGAGATCTGCATGCCTCTGCCTCCTGAATGCTGGGATTAAAGGCGTGTGCACCACCACACTTGTGTTGTTGGGAGTTTCTACCCTTTTTCTCTTTGGGGGGCCTGCCACTCAGCTCACAAATAAATCACACACAGAGGCTTATTTTTACTTACAAATGCCCAGCCTTAGCTTGGCTTGTTTCTTGCCAACTTAAATTATCCCATCTACCTTTTGCCTCTGGGCTTTTCCTGTTCTCTTACTTCTATAAATCTTACTCTTTACTCCANGGCTTGCTGTGTAGCTGGGTGACAGCTCTTGTTCTTTGATCTTTCTCCTCCCAGATTTCTCCTATATATTCTCTCTGCCTGCCAGCCCCGCCTAGCCTTTCTCCTGCCTTGCTATTGGCCAGTTCTTTATTAGACCATCAGGTGTTTTACACAGGCACAGTAACACAGCTTCACAGAGTTAAACAAATGCAACGTGAAAGAATGCAACACATCTTTGCATCATTAAAACAAATGTTCCATAGCATAAGCAAATATAACACATCTTAAAATAATACTCTACAACACCTGTTTCCTCATCTAATACGGCAGCTCCACTCTAGAATATAGTCTCCTGAGTAGCTGGAGAGAATACAGACCCCACTTGTGTAAAATTATTTTGTTTTTTTCCTTTGAGATGAGGTCATATTTGGTTGTACAGGCAGGTCTGGACTTGGGGATCCTCCTGCCTCAGGATTACAGGTGTCATCCACCACATCACACCTAACTGCTCTTAGGCTCTGACCCCTCATTGGTCTTAGCTATCTTGTAGATTATTCTGTGTTTAGGCAAGACCAGTACATAGATAGTAACACATTATTCAGTGTGTTGCTTTCCCACCTGACCAGGTGCCCCCATAGATGACCGTTTGTCTGGTTATTCTTTATCAAAACAGTCATTTGTCTTTAAAAATGTGTGTCTTCGTGTGCCACAAGAAGAGACGCTTGCCCTTTGTCTCCTGTACTGTGCTTCATCAATGTGTCCTTTCTTGGCCTTCCATTTAGAAAGGACACTTCAGATCCATTAGGCGTCCTGTATTTGCAGTGTGATTTCTCATGTCATTTTGACAGATTTTCTGTTAGTCTTTTTGTAGGCATCAAAGAAGAGAATAATCTTAGGTCTAACAATTGATTGTAAAGAACCCTGTTGCTATCGAACCCTTTGTGATTTCCTTTAGTCTTTTCTCTTAATTCTGGTCTGTCATGGAGACTGCATTTGAGTCTTCATAACCCGTTTCTTCATTAGTTCACAAGCAATTAGTGGTGACACCTCTGAAACATGTAATGTGCATGTCATTTATCCCAATTACAAAGCAAGAGAAATAAATCTAAGGTAGCTAAAGAGGATTCTGAAGCCTGGATTATGTAACTGGGAGACAATTGAAAAAATAAGATACTAAATAATACTTAACAGACTCATTGACTGATCTGAACGTCTTTAAAAGAAAATCAATTATAGAGTGCTGGAAGATGGCTCATTGGTTAAGAACACTTGTTCTTGCAGAGGATCTGGCTTTGATTCCCAGCACCTACATGGTGGCTCACATGGCTGGTAAATTCAGTTCCAGGGGATCCATCAACTACTTTTAGCTTCCATGGGCACCAGACATTCACTTCATGCATAGACATGCATGTGTGACTATTCATACACACAAAATAAAATAAATCATTTATTTTTACTTCTCTGAAACAGGGTTTCTCTGTGTAGTCCTGGCTGTCCTAGAACTCACTCTGTAGAGCAGGCTGGCCTCGAACTCAGAGATCCGCCTGCCTCTGCCTCCCAAGTGCTGGTATTAAAGGTGTGCACCATCCAGCCATATTTCTTTTTTTATTTTTCCTTTCTTTTTTTGGTTTATTTGAGACAGGGTATCCCTATGTGGCCATAGCTGTCCTGGAACTCACTATGTAGAACAGGCTGTCCTTGAGCTCGAGGTCTCCCTGCCTCCACCTCCCAGGTGCTGAGATTTATCTATGTATTTCTTAAGGGATATAGTGTAAATGCATTTTTAAATTCAGAACCAGAAAAAAAAAAGCAGTGACTTTGGTTTTGCTAAATTTCAAATTTTTAAACAGAAACTCTTAACTTACCCTTATAGAACAATTGTTTGTGAGCTCATGTAAGTTGAGAATGTTTAGGATATTAGAGAATCATAGGGTAATTGGGAAATTCTTTTACATCAGGCAGATTGTTTTTTTAAGGGATAAGTATGTGTTCACCTGATTGTTGTAAGGTATTTACTTGCATGAGAAAAAATGTGGCTTAATATTATTTGGTGAAGAGTGAAATTTTTGTAGACTTGCAGATAATACTTGATCTTACCTTGAGTCATGAAAATGGGTGGATGTTGTGTTGAATAGTTTAAAGCCTTCCTTTGTATGTAGATGAACAACCAGGTTTGGATATTTTGCTTTGTATGTAGATGAACAACCAGCTTTGGATATTTTGGGACTATACACTTTGATTGTTTTGTTTTGGTTTTTGATTTTTGTTTTTCGAAACAGGGTTTCTGTATAGCCCTGGCTGTCTTGGAACTGTAGGCCAGGCTAGTCTCAAACTTACAGAGACCCTCCTGCTTATGCCTCCTGAGTGCTGGGATCAAAAGCATGTGCTGCTACTGCCCAGCTGAACTTTTGACAGTTTTATTCATAGTAACTTTAGAAGTATTTGAACATATACTGATAGTTGCTAATTTTATATTTTACATTTAAGGCAAGCTATAGTGAATAAAGTAACTTCTGATTTTTAAGTTCCATTAATTAGGGAGATTGCTCATAATTTGTAATTTCTAGGAAAGGGCAAAAATATATATTAAAGGAAACTATGACTGAAAGAGAATTTGTCTGAAAGAGTGACTCTTAAAAGTCACCAGAACAATTTACCATTTAAGGAGAACCTTAATTGTGAAAGGTGTACAGGACACTTTTCTGTCATAGTTAGAATACATTGTATAATTATGTTTCTTTTATCTTGATCTCTTCACTGTTGTTCACCAGTCATTGATCTGGATTAGTGTAAGAATCCCATGAAGTCTCCTCTCACAAATATAATGTAATAAGTAATATAAGAATATGTTGCTATGTGTATTCAAATTTAGGGTGGTGCATAACTGTGTATGAGTCAATGCATTTTTAAAAGAACATGCTCTCTAACCCAAAAGATGGAAGTATAGAATATTATACTTTATCTTTAACTCAGTGTGTGTGTGTACACACTTACAAAGATCAAGGGTTGATTTCTGGTCTTTTGGTTTGAGACAGGATTTCTCTGTGTAGCCCTGGCAGTCCTGGAACTCGCTCTGGAGATCAGGCTGGTCTTGAACTCACAGAGATCCGNCTTGCCTCTGCCTCCTGAGTGCTGGGATTAAAGGCATGTGCCACCATCACCCAGCTTGGTATTTATTTTTTAAATTGTTTTTTAAAATTAGTTAAAAAAATTTAAACTTTTTAAAAATTAACCTCTCTCCTTCCTTTACTTTTCTGTTTGAGATGAGATGGCTTGCTGAATTAGGAGCTCACTGATTGAGCTAGGTGGTTGACCTGGCCGGGGAAGCCTTAGGGGTTCTTGTCGTTTTTTTTTTTTTTTTTTTTTTTGCCTCACCAGTGCTGGGATGATGGGCATGTGTTGTGTTTTGCTGTTTCACTTGGGTTCTGGGGACTGTTCTCAGGTCCTCATGCTTGCAGAGACTGACTGACCTATCTCCTTACCAGCCCCAGATAATTTTAATTCTTAGATTGAAGAATGAGTTCTTAAACATGTATACGTGTTCTAAATTTCTTATTTATTTTAGTGAAACTTAGCCATGGTTTTCAGGTTAGGTAAAGTTAAAGATTTAGGTCCTTTCTAGAGAGGACCCATGGGAGGGTGGGAAATTTCAGGGTCCATTTAAGAGGTGCAAATTTGTGTGCTGTCTCTAGGACTCTCTTATAGGACTTTAGATAAGTCATATGTCACCCCTCCCCTAATTTGTCCCTTTATTTCTGAAGTGGAGAGGTCAGTGAAAATGACTACAAATCCAATTAGTTCTAATATTCCGTGGTTTTTGAAATGAAGAGAAATATGTGTCACATGTGGAACTGGTGAGGCAGAAGGTGGGAATTGGAGGCATGCTTGTGAGCATGGGGCTGCCGTCCTTCGTGATGTTTGATGGGCAGAGAGAGCCTCCCCACATACTGTTTTTGTTTACTTCAAGGGGTTATCAGCAGCAAGATGCCCACGAATTTATGCGCTACCTTTTGGATCACCTACACTTGGAACTTCAGGGTGGCTTCAATGGTGTTTCCAGATCAGCGATTCTACAGGAGAATTCTACTCTGTCTGCAAATAACAAATGCTGCATGTAAGACTTACCTTACTTTTGCTTTTAGAACCCTCAGAAATGTCTGCTGGTGTGTGTGTNTGCATGTGCCATGTGCTTTTGCATTTATATTTACATCTTGATGTGGTTCTCATTATTTTTGGTGAGATTTAATTAGCATTTAAAAGATTTTCTACCAAATATACTGAATAATGTAATACACTGAGAGCAGGGACCAACCTGTAATCCCAGAGCAGGGGATTGAGTCCAGTTCCAGGCTGAGCTGGTAGTGTCTCTTGCACACACAGTAGTAATGTTTGCTAAAAGCATTTCTTTCTTCTTTAATGAAACTGAGAAATTAGTAAGTTTTCTGAATTTTTTCTTGTCTCTTACTATGAACAAAATCTTTTGTCTTGTTTCCTTTATATTAACAGCCTGAGACATACTTTGGTATCAGAACAGCTGTTTTGCTGAGAAGGAAAGTCTTTATTATTTCAGTCTGGATTCTAGTCATTAACATTTTTTTTTTAAAGACAGGGCCTTACTGTGTAGCCCTGGCTAGCCTGGAACTTAGAGAGTGTGCCTGCTTCCTGAGTCCTGCAGCGTGCTCAGCCCTTTTCAGTTGTCAGTATTCTCTATATAGGATTCTTTATGTAGGAGAGGGACTTAGAAGACACCTTCCCAACAGAAAGAAAGAAGTGGGGTTGACTAGTACTTTCTGGTAGTTGGCACTCACCCTCAAATCCTGCAGCATCACAGAAGAGTGACCGGTGTGAATTGCCAGGTTCCTCCAGGACCCTGAAGTTCCAGTCAGAGCACACTGTAGAAGGAAGACCTAAGATCCAGTCAAGCTGTTTGTTCTCCTAGCACCAATTTAAAAATAGTGTTAAATAAANTTTGTTTGTATATTATTATAGCATATTCATATATAAAAATACTGAACTGGGTTTTATCAAAGATAGCTTGTATGAAATGAGAGCATATATGTCCTCAGTATCTTAGGAGCCCTGGGCATTCCAATGGAATTGCATTGTATAATCTTCATAGGAAATTCTTTTAAGACCAATTTTAGTATTAGTTTATTTAAAGAATAGCAATTGCAAGTTAGAAGAAAAAATATATCAAATACTAAAGCTTTCCCTTTATTTCCTTCAATTCATGGGAGGACGTGTTTCAAGATCTAGAGATATTTGCTAAAAGCACTTCTTGAAGCTAGGAGTCGGGTGGTGATGAGATAGAAATGCCCAGACAGTTGTTAGTGCTAATACAACACAACAGCAAGCACTTTGGAAATTATTAATCTTAGTGCCATGCCCACCAGATGACTGAAACTTCATTTCTCCCAGGAAATGATTATGGGGAATGAGTTTTAATGAAGCAGTTTCCATTTCAATTAAAGGCAACTGTGCATGTGTACATTAGCATGCAAGGGTCAATGGTAGCCCTTCATTTTCAGTAGAACTTGTATGTTCTTTGGTTATGACACAGGTATAAAAGGAAAACCTGAAATGGTTATGTCCTGTAGTTCCTAATGTCCCTTCAGCCTTTTAAAATCCATTTCTTTTGCATGTAGTGGAGAAGTTGATGGTTAGGTTTTTGTCTACATTATGGCAGTAGGTGCAGACAGCTCTGTTCAGTGTAAGAGAAACTGGTTGCTGCAGGCAAAATGGTATTTTCTGGTTCAAGTAATTGCATAATCTCACAAGGCTCACGAACAAGTATTTGTTGTAATATTATTATAGACAGGGTCTCTGTGCAGTCACTGTACTTGCTGTATAGATCAGCTTGGTTTTGAACTCTTGGAGATCTGCCTGCCTCTGCCTCCTGAGTGCTGGGATTGAAAGTGTGCAGACTGATCCTTGGCCATTATAGCACTATTAATGAGAGCAGACACTGAGCCACCTCAGTATCCATTGGTAGTGTCTTGGTTAAATAAAGGGCTTAATGTTGAGAGCAGCTGCATGACCTAAGCTGGGTCCTGACCCTCTGTCTTAGCGTCCTGGTCTGCAAAGCAGGAACAGTAGTATATACACAGCTCTGAGCACTCATTTCACAAACAGGGGCGCTCAGAATGGAGCCCACATACAGGACACTTGCTACTCCAGGTGCCCTTTCTTCTTCCTAAGCCTGTGGTAGGTCTGGAACCAAGACACAAATGTAAGGAAAAAAATACCAGCAAGAGGAGGTGTTGCCTGACTTTTTGCTGATAAAATAATGGTGAACACCTGAAGTGCTGTTTGGAGTGAGGATTTCATGTCTAGCAAGTCTTGGAGTCAGATGCTCTTCCTGTTGCTCTCGGTGCTCACACAGCTGGAGCAGAAGGCTAACCGTCAGAGCATTTGGGTGATTAGTTTCTCCTTGCTTGATAAGGCGGTATATTTTTATTTACACTGTTTTTATGAAATTGTAGTGCTGTTTACAAGGGAGCACTAATACCCAGCACCTTTTCTTACCTGTAGTGGTTGTTACTGAATCTGTATTCAATGTCCTTATTTCCTCAGGCTGAGGAGATGCCATCAAGTAGTTTGGAGCATTCTGTATCCTCAGCAAGGTCTTACAGAGTGAAAGATTAAAATGCAAGGCAGCACTTCTTTTCTGATGGGTGTATTCTGATGGTGAAGTCTTATCCCGTGTACAGTCATACATGAGATCTGTTTGCCCAGTGTTAATGTTTTAAGAATTAAAAGAGCGATTTTTATGAGCTGTTTCCCATGTGGTGTTTCTTTAGAAATGGAGCATCAACTGTTGTCACAGCAATATTCGGAGGAATTCTCCAGAATGAGGTCAACTGCCTCATATGTGGGACAGAGTCGAGGAAGTTTGATCCATTCCTAGGTAAGGGATATTGGCAGGGGATGTGCTGCCGTGGTTTGTTGTTGTTTTGTTAAATCTGTAGTGAAGTCAAGTGTCTTTAATTATTCTGCTTCTCTCCTTTTAAGATCTTTCCTTAGATATTCCAAGTCAGTTCAGAAGCAAGCGCTCGAAGAACCAGGAGAGCGGGCCGGTTTGCTCATTAAGAGGTACAGGCATTTGAATGTTGCTTTCCTGTTAGAGCTCACAGTCGGGGCAGTTTTTTATGTGTGTGTGGTTCACACTGTGTTGTACTTACTCCCTGATCCTGTAGGAAGAACACCTCCACATGGTACGTCAGTGAAGGGCAAAATACTTAGGTTTCCCTTCTTTACCTTTTTGTTGTTGTTTTTGTTTTTCAAGTCAGGGTTCTCTGTGTAGCCCTGGCTGTCCTTACTTACTCTGTAGACCAGGCTGGTCTCAAACTCAAAGGGATCTGCCTGCCTCTATCTCCCAAGTGCTGCGATTAAAGGTGTGCACCACCACACTGGCTCCCTCTTTTTATCTTTTTTTTTTTTTTAAATTGGTTTTCTTTTTTTCTTTCTTTTTTTTTTTTTTTGTTTTTTTTGTTTGTTTGTTTTTTCGAGACAGGGTTTCTCTGTGTAGCTTTGGCGCCTTTTCCTGGAATTCACTCGGTAGCCCAGNCTGGCCTTGAACTCACAGAGATCCGCCTGCCTCTGCCTCCCCAGAGCTGGGATTAAAGGCGTGAGCCACCACCGCCCGGCTTCATTTTTTTTTTAATTAAGAGATTTTCTATTCATTTTACATACCAACCACAGCTCTTTTTATCTTTTTAATATTGGCTTTTTCTAGCAAATGAAACAGGATTTAGTTTATCCCACACGTCTATAAACAAAGGAAAGAATACTAAACAGAATTTTATCAGTTACAACAATAGTTTCAGAAACCAAGTGATGTGATATCTAGGTAAGTCCCAAGGCTGGCTTTTAATGGCAAGACCATTACAATTCTCATGTACTGTGGGATATTTTTGAACTTTTTTTTTTCTTAATGAGCATCAAGTAATCAAGCAAAAATACCTGATTGAGAATTTATGGAGAAAAGATCCAGATGGCTGTATGGAAATGCCTTGTATGCGGTTGGGCACATAAGGAAACTGTGCAGCCCTAGCTGCCCTAGAACTGTGTAGACCAGGTTGGCCTTGAACTCAGCAATCCCTGCCTTAGCCTCTCAAGTGCTGGAATTTAGGGCATGTGTCCCCACACTCAGTAGAAAACACACATACACACACACACACATACACGCACGCGCACGCGCACACACACACACACACACACAACTGTTTTTTTCGAGACAGAGTTTCTCTGTGTAGCTTTGGAGCCTGTCCTGGAATTCACTCTGTAGGCCAGGCTGGCCTCGAACTCACAGATATCCACCTGCCTCTGCCTCTCAAGTGCTAACCACCACCACCACCCAGTGAAAAAGTATATTTTGAGGAGTGGTGTTTTGAGGGGGCAGGAGAACTCTAGAAATAAACATCAAGAGTCAGAAAGGCACCAGAGACTAGGACAAAGCAAACTACAGCACTTCAGCAATCCTTGCCCAGTGACCCTCTCCACTATAAGGGAGAGGGTAGGCAGTAAGATGCCAGCAGTCCCATCTGCAGCAGACAGGTAACCTAACCACAGGACCCCCACAGTCCTCCAGTCTGAGATTCTTGGTGGCAGGAGCTGCTCCAAGAGCAACTCACTGTCACCCTAGAGGCCAGGCTGCTCACCACTCCCTGCTAGGTCACCTACCCACCTTAGAGGATAGAATGCACCCCAGAGAGTAGGCGGCAGCTCTTCTGAGTCCCACTCATACCTGCTGGTGCCCAAACCCCAGTGTTGTTATTGTTGTCTCCCAGGAAAACTGAAGAAGTTCCAACCTCAGACCCAGAAACTCAGCTAAAACTGTCCCACATCTGGCATCACTTGGCTTTACCATGTAGGAACCAGAGAAGCTCTCACCTACAGCTTTAGGACCACAGCTACAGAAAGCTCCAGTGTCACCCACAGTTGTCCCTCAGATCAGAACAGTAGTCATCCATGTCCTAGAGTTCCAGAACTGCAGACAAAGCCACACGCTCTGGTACTACCCATGCTTGACTTGCATACACCATGGGTGAACACTGAACAAGAAAATGTGTGAGACTTAGAGGGCACTATGCAGTGAACAAGTGTCTGTTAAAGCCCCATAAATAGGCCTTCCATCGAGTAAAGGAAAGGTGAAAGGCACTGAGAACTCTCCAAATCTCCAGAGAGACACTAGACTCCTGCACATACTAGAAGCTAAGAACAGCCAAGTTCAACAGGAAAAGACCATCNCCAAAGGTGTGGTATAGTGAACATGCTAGAAGCACAAAAGAATTCTCAAGACAGCAAGAGANAAGTAACTTGGAGAATATGCNTTAGCTTTATAGCAGCTCCACAGCCGAAACCTACTAGGCCAAAATGGAGTCTCATTCTGTATTCCAACAACAGCATGGTAGCTGTATCATGACAAACACATGAGTGTACTGAACTCATATTTGCATGAGAGAAAACTACCAAATTAAACAGAGAAAGATGAAATAAAAAATACACAAAACAAGCAGAAAACCACCAATGACTGAAGGAAATTTATCTGTCAGTAGTAATCTTAAATGTAAATGGGTTAAGTTAGCCTAGAGACAGTATACAAAGTAGATTTAAAAAATCTAACTCACAAAGACATCACAGCTGTTTTAAGGAATCCAAACACTTCCTCAGTTTCCAACTCTATCTATCTCAGTAAATTTCTGTACATTTAGAATGTCCATTCTGAAGCCATGGAGCTTCACTTAGATACAAGAGGTCAAGAACAACAACGGCAGGAAGCACCACCTCCTTCGGGGCCCTATAGCTCCAGGTCACAGGCAGAACAAATACCACTGCATTTCCCCTTTTTGTCTAAATAAGAAAGTTCTAAACTTAATGCAAATTATATACAATAAGAATGATTATATCAAGTATTGTCCAGGAAAAACAAAGAGTAATAACATAAACAGAAATGGAACTAAAACCAACAAGAATAACATCAAACAAGAAAGACATGCTAAATGTCCAGATCATAAGTAAATGACAAATTACCGAGGTTACTCCAATAGCTGTCCTATCTTGAGGATTCTAACTCTAGTATTTAATATGTTCTAGCTAAGATACAAGAAGATTGTAACTGTAACTATCTAGTCTTCAACTCCATTAAAGACCTGAGAAGAAACATAATAATACCTGACAAAACAGAAAATGCAAGCAAGCTATTTCTGAAATTCTTGTGAGAATAGACAGAGACAGCTCGCAGCCTGGACAGTCACTTAAGGTTTCTCAGCATCGTTGGGGCATCCAATTTGGCTACAGGCCTAGAAATATCTGACAGACCATTTTTAGAAGCAGGAATTTTGAAAGACCATCTTACCCTGTTTTGTCAGAGTTCAGTAGTCGCTTTTCCTTGTGTCCTGCTCGTCCATAAAGGACAGCGTTCATACTGTCAGCAATTGAGGCAAGGGCAGTTCTTTGCCCAGCAGGGCATTTTGTGCCAAGAAGACGACAAATTTCCAAATGGAAATGTCTCAGAAGCCCAACATTCTCTCAGAATCAGATTGGTGCTGCCAGGAGCAATTGTGTCTCATGTCAACAGAATTCTAAGTTATCAGAACATTTAAATGCCATATTCTCTAGGTCTATGAAGTATCTGAAGATTACCTATCCATCTGACACATGTTTCTGTAAAACTGGAGAACCTAACTAACATAACTATAGAAATGACAAGAATGGATGACTATAGTTCTGTTAAGTCTTCTCTACCTAAATAACCTAAGGACTAAGGCTTCACATTAACAAGGTAAACAGTCTGTAAACAGATGTACTGTATAAGGACAATGACCTCAAAATTGTGACAATACACAAAATATCTTAATGAGGTAGAAATGTATAGTGCAATATGACAACTATATCCTTAATATGTATCAATATATAAAGTATCCTAAACAGAGGCAGAACATACATACAGTATGATAAATATAATATTACATTTGTATCAATATACAAAATATTTCAAACAGGAGTAGGAATATGTGTACAATACAACAAATACAGTTTTGCATTTGTATCACTATACAAATTATCTTAAATAGGAATATAAGAATAGTTTACATTTGTATATATAAGAATCCATATCAGAATATATGTAAGAATCTGTGTCAGTGCAAATTATCTGAGACTGATAGTTTGCTAAATCAGTTTACTAGTAGATACAATAATCTACCTTAATATACTATACCTATCCATTTCCCTTTTTATTTTCTAAAGGAGAATATTGAGTCTAAATTTTATTGTTCCACCCCCAACCCTATAACTCTATGTCCATAACCTTGAGAAAAATGAAACCTTTGGGAGAGGAGTGTCATTTTCTTAGGATTGCTTCCTGCTTTTTAGGGGGTGACAGTATCTCTGTGGGGTCCTGTAAGAAAGTTTAGATAGTTAGGTCTCAATAAGAGCTATCCATAGACTCTGCAGCTAGTCTCAGAGTAATGGATAAGATTTTGAGATTCTGGCTAGAAGTGTAGTATGATGGACCATCTCATCTTAGAACTGTCCTGGACAGTTTTCAGTCCAAAGCTAATCACTGAGTAATGTTCTTAGGTGTAATGGCATCATTCTGGACCAAGTAGAGTCATTGTTGTGGGACCCCATTTTCCTTCTGGAGACTTCAGAGATTGCTATTGGGAAGACTTATTTTTCACTGTGGAAAACTTGAACATTATTAGTATCAAAATGGAAAGTTTGGATTTAAAGATGACATGACATGTAAGGAAGGATTCCAAGAAATCAAGAATAAGCATGGAGAGAAATAGAATTTGATAACAATGGTCCTTAGATTATTGGTTTTCTTCTGTCTCACACCAGTTGGCTCTTCCACTATGAGACCAAATCTCTTAATTTTTTTCTTTTAACAACATGCTTGGGTTTAGAGGAGAGAGCCACATTTCAACTCCAAAGCCAGCTTGGTTTATAATTTTATCAGGACCACAACTATTCTAGAGTTAAAGAGATACAGATGTTAGGCAGTGAGATATTACCCTGTAGAGTATATTGGTACCAACAGGTCTTTCCTTTATGTGGTAGACGTCTAGGTGTCTAAGGCCTTATGATTTCTTGAAGATGGGTATTCTTATTATCCTGTAAAGACAAAAAACAGAACCCTGCCCCGACCCTTGCTTGTTGAGTTTTCCTTACAACTTGTAGAGTTGTCACATTGGTGGATGAGCTATTACTTCTCATCAAGGAGTTTCTCCTGTTCGAAGCAAATTCTTATTTTGTTATCCATAGCTTTTCTTCTCCTGCAGAAACAAAAGCAAAACCCCTTTCCAAACGTAGGACATATCCTGGTTTCCATTCCGAGGTCAGCACATCTTTGAAGTAAACCGGTTAGTTTAGCTCAGGAGTTTTTTCTGTTGTCCAGTGTCTCTCCGCAGCTGTTGTTCCTTTCTCATCAGCATTGAGAATATTCAAGGTTAATAAAGCATTATGNAATCTATTTCTAGGAGTCATTGTTACCTCTTTCTGTTTATTTAGCATCTCCTTTATAACGTTGGTTTGGATCTTTCTATGACTGCTTGGCCTGTAGGATTGTGTGGTATACCTGTAACAAGCTTCATATTATATTAAGCAAAAAACTGTCTCATTTTATTTGAGACATATGCTGGAGCATTGTTAGTCTTAATTTGTTCAGGTATTCCCATGCTGGCCATAACTTCCAATAGGTATGTAATCACAGAATCAGCCTTTTCAGAACTCAAAAGAGTTGAGTTGCTCATTGAAATCCAATATGTGTCAATGGTATGGTGTACATATTTTAACCTTCCAAATTCTGCAAAGTGAAACACATCCATCTGCCAGATTTCATTTCTTTGTATACCTTTAGGATTACTTCCTGCAGGTAATGGAGTTTGGTTATAGAAGGAACAAGTAGGACTTTTTTTTTTTACAATTTCCTTGGCTTGTTGCCAAGTGATGGGAAAAGTCCTTTTCAAACCTTTGCTATTTACATGGTGTTTCTTACGAAATTCTGAGGCTTCTAGCACATTACCTATTAATAACTGATCAATCTCATCGTTACCTTGTGCTAGAGGACCTGGCAGACCTGTATGGGATCTGATATGTGTTGTATATATATATAGGATGTTCCCTGTTTCTGATGATTTCCTGTAATTGTATAAATAATGAGTTTAATTCTGTGTTATCTGGTATAAATTCAGCAGTTTCAATATGTAAAACAACTCTGTCTGCATATTGAGAATCATTAACTATATTGAGAGGTTCTGTGAAGTCCATTAGTACCATAAGAATGGCCTACAGTTCTGCCTTTTGTACAGAATTGTAGGGGCTTTGAACCACTTTACTTAAGTCTCCTGATTTATATCCTGCCTTTCCTGATTTATTTGCATCAGTATAGAACGTGGGGACTCCAGAGATTGGTTTTTGCCGTACAATGTGAGGAAGGACCCATTCATTTCTCTTTATGAATTCTGTTCTCTTGCTTTTGGGATAACGGTTGTTAATCTCTCCCAAAAAGTTACTGCAGGCTTTGGGGAAGTATTTGCCAATATTTATTATATTTCCATAAAGAAATTAAAGGTACCACAAATTCTGCTGGGTCCATTCCTGTCAACTGATGAAGTCTTACTTTTCCTTTTAGAATCAAATCAGAGATCTTTTCTACGTAAGTCTTTAACTTCTTACTCTGTTTACATGGTAGAAATGTCCATTCCAATATATCTTCCCTCTGCATCAAAATCCCTGTGGGGAGTGTCTGGAGGAGAGTATGACCAGAATGCAGTTAAGTTCTGGATTCACCCGATCCACATGTGCCTCTCATATTTTCTTTTCTACTAGAGCCAATTCCTTCTCAGCTTCGGCTGATAATTCTCTTGGACTATTTAAGTCCTTGTCCCCTTTTAGGGTATTGGCCAAATTTACTAGTCCATCTTTAGGTATTCCAATGATGGNCTGNAAGTTGGAAATGCTTCCTAACAATATTTGAAAATCATTAAGAGTCTGCAATCGATCTCTCCTGAGTTTTACCTTCTGGGGCCTAATTTTTTGTACATCTATCTTACATCCTCCCTGCCCTTATAAGAGGTCAAGTACAACGGCAGGAAGCACCGTCTCCTTCAGCCATATAGCCCAAGGTCATGGGTGGAGCAAACACCACTACACTTAGAGGTTTAAACTGCCGCTGTCGATTACATTACTTATTATTTTTTAAAATGGTTCCTAGTATTCATGTATCTACTATGAAAGAAACAAAACCAAACCTCTTACAAACTATGACATGGTTGAAATGGGGGGGTGGGCTTTGTAAGCTCCTTTATGACTAATATGTCCTTTTGCCTACTTTGCAATGTAGAGCTTTTCAAGTTCTAACTTTTCTGCCTACAGGTGATACACTTTACTGGTAAAGAGGCCATAGATCTAAAGTAAAGGGTTGGAAAAAGACATAAGTCCTTACATACTAAGGAATGGATAGACTCTGAAGACATACCTCACATAGACCCACCAAATATTATTTCTAAAGGGAGAATATACTCCAATATAATATTACCTGGGGATTTCAATACTTCACCTTCCTTAGTGGACAGACTGACAGAAAAATCTAAATTGAGCCACACTGTAGTAAATGAGCATTTACAGACTATGTATTGCAGCTGCAGAGTGTACGTTCTTTTCAGTACATGCAGCATTCTCTAGGAAAGATCAGATGGCAGTCTCAGTGTAGTGGCCCATGCCTGTAATCCCAGCACTAGGGAAGCCAGGAAAAGTCACATTTGAGGCCTGAGGCCAGCCTGGGCTATGTGCGTGAGACCCNGTCTCAAAACAATTCCCAACAGAGTAAAACTGTAAATTAAAGGAGAATATACAAGGGAAACAACTTGCTCTTAAATGACCTTGAAGATAGAAGGAAATAAAACATCTAGAAACAAATGAAAATGACAACATATCAGAAGTGATATCGATAGAGGCTATGCAACAGATATATACATAAAAATGGACAGAATAAAGGTCAAATTGGGAATAAAATTGAAACTACAAAGAAAGTGTAAAAAATCAGTTAGTTTTTTTTAAAAGATAAAAAACCCNACAAACCTGTAAATAGACTAAGCAAGAAAGTGAAGACCCAAATAAAACCAGAGAGGATGGATACCATAAAAATACAAAGAAATTATGAACCATTCTTTCAAATTCTGAAAAACTATATAAGACATGGGTAAATCCTGAACACACACACCTACCAAAATTTAGCTAAGAAACAAAGTGTAAACAGATGAGTAATGGGCTTGAAACAGTAGTTGAAGGCCCACACCTTCCTTGAAGTTCCCATCTCTAGACACCACTGCACTGGCCTNGTAGATCCTCCTTTACAGGGAAATGGGTGGAGCCAGAGGATGTCATGTTAAGTGAAGAAGCTAGACACAGATACATGGATCACATGTTCCTACTCACACTTGAAAATGAAGAAGCGATGGGCATGATGTGCATCACCACAGTGAACCAATAATCTGTACAATTAGTATGTGTTAGCTACAGCAAATTGAGATGGAAAAGAACTCTGCCCAGCTCTCTTGATAAGGCAGCACTCAATATCTTCCTNTGGCAATATAAAGGAGNTGACATACCAAAGTTTCTGTAAAATAGAAAATAGAATATACAAANAAAATATAAAAAGCCACACCATAACCAAGTGGGAGTCATCATAGGGATGCAAGGATGGTTCAATATATTCAAACCAATAAACAGGATATAGAATAGCAACAAAATGAAGGACAGAACCCCTGCAGCTGAACATTTTGTTATGTGGTGAATACAAAACTAAGATTAATAGTTGCACCAAAGGAACAGTCACAGAATATTACAAGAATTGCTTATGAGACTGTATATGTGTGAATGTAGAATGATGAAGTTTATGTAAGAAAAAAAATGTGTGTGCCTTCATTTTTTCATGTGTGGGACTAGAGGTTGAACCCAGCACTTACACATAGCTAGGCAAGCACACCACTGACCTCTGTGCAGATTCTTTGTTTTATATTGGAACATTAAGTTAGCCACTCACTCACGTGAGTGAGCCCCAGCAGGCCCTGAACTTCTTATCCTCTTGCCTTAGTCTCCTAAGCGGCCGCCTTAAAGCCTGCACCATTAGGTATGGTTTGTGTGCATTAAAATTCTTGAGTGTTTGCAACAGGAAGTGTGATCCAAGAAATGGAACTGTAATTTTCCTCCCTAACTTTTAAACACATTTATAATTACATAATTTTTAAAGGCAACAAAATGTGTACCCTATATACTTTTCAACTAGTGGTTTGCTAAATTAACTTTGCAGAGTAGATAAAAGGTGATCTAACGACTAAAACAAACCAGTTTTACTTCCTTCTCGCCATGGAGATGCTATTTGAACAGTGTCATATGGAAAACAGGCCCTCAACTGTGAGAATCCTGAGATTCACAAAGTGGTGTAGATTTTCCCCAGAAATGCAATAAAGTACTGTCAGTATCTTATCCATCTTTAACACAAGAGGTGAGCAGACATCAAGGAAGTGTGAGTGCTGTCAGTGGACAGATGCTCATTGGCCATGCAGTTTGCTTCCCATATGGGCTCCTACAGAACAACATACCAGTACTTTTAGGCCCACTCAGTGACAACATTCACATCTGTGGATGTTAAAGATAGGCTGTCTCTGGGTATGCAGTCTCTTACAGAAACACTGTCTAGTATATAAAAGATGTTCTGAGCTGGCACAATGGTTTAGCTGGCAGAGCATGAGACTGTAAAGCACTTGCTTCCCAGGGAGGACCCAGAACCCATGTAAAAATGCCAGGCATGCTTGTAATCTCAGCAGTGGGGAGGAAGACAGAGGAGGGTCCCTAGAACTCGGTGGCCAGTCANTCTAATTAGCTCCAGGCCAAACAGTGAACCCTTCTCAAAGGAGGTGGATGACATTCCTGAGAGTGACATCTCAGGTGGTCCTCCTGCCTCCATATTCAGGGGTGCATGCATGCACAGGCAGACACATTTTTCTTTTTAAAGAAACATACTAAGTCTAGAATTTGGAGAAAACTGACCAAACAACAACAAAACAGAAGAACAGAGACTAGATTGTCTTTTATTTCTTTTCTTGTCTCATTGCTCTGGCTGAAACTTTGAGGGCCATGTTGAACAGATGTGGCAAACATGGGGTCCTTGTCTTGTTTCATTTTTTTACTGGGGTGGGATTTCACCTTGAAGTTTTTCATACGTGGCTTTTATCACACTGAGTTCTCTTCTAGTCTAAGTGTTAGACCGTGATTTTGAATAAAGGAAACTGCTTTTTCTTCCCTCATTCCATGTCCTTTCTCCCATATTCCCAAAACCCTGCCACAGCTAGCTTTTTACGTGATGCAACAACACACACTGGTTGATAAAAACACCCATGGTTAGCTTCAGAACTCTTAAGAGCACCATAGTGACCAGTCTAAAGGGAGTCACAGTACCAGCCAGTCTGCACTGTAGCCAGTGATCTCTAGAGCTACAGAGAGAGGGTGCTTGGGAGGCCCCTGAGGATACAGTACCCCATATTTATTTATAAATTCAGGTTTAGGAGCTGAGGCTTGCTCTAGGAAGGGTAAGGCTGTCTGTCTTCTCTGGGGACCACTGGGCTAATGGGATCTAGCTGAGGATCAAGCTGAGGAAAGAAATGGAGCCTGAGGAAGTTTTAAGGAAGAAGTGAAAATGGAGTTGAGAGGGAGCCTAGGTATGTCTAGAAGGTATTGGGATCATGGAGCAAAAGCAGTCATGGGTGCACGGGCCTTATGACTCATGGTGGCCCATCAAATACAGGCCACACCTAAGCTCTGCTAGACTTTGCCCTGTCTAATTTTCCCAAAAGGGGCACTTTCTGGCACTGCATCAGGGAGGCCAAGGCTGACTCTGACCTTAAGCTCTTGAGAACAGCGACATCATTGTCTTTCCTTGCCCATCTAGGTTCTGCCTGCTGCCCATCTAAGCTAATTCACAGTTTTATAGTCTGTAATATAAAGACAAGCAAAGAAATTAACACCACAGCCANGGGTCACAATCGGGGAGAGGCAGGGTCACAATCGGGGAGAGGCCGAGGAAGTGTCTGGCCTGGCACTGGCCCACAGCTGCACAGGTATCCACCCCATGGCTCTAGCAAATGCTGTATTTATAGACTCTGGCTTCTCAAGTACTAGACAGAGTCAGTTTCTTGCCCTGAGAGTTGGGTACACAGGCATTGGTGTTTTTCCANACAGTAACATGTATCTTCAACAGACTTCCAAGTTACTAACTGCAGCAGGAGTCCAGAAAGATTTCCTGTACAGGCCCAGTGAGCACAGAGGCCTTGCATCTCTGCTCTTGCAGCATAAAAGCAGCCAGGCCATGTGTGAACAGAGCCAGGTGGCTCGATGATCTGACTTAGGACCACAGTTTACCATCCCCAGATTAAACAATTAAAACCTTTTAAAAGAGTGTAATGTAGCCATGCTTTATCTAGGGGGCTCTAAATAGACAGACTGGACAGTTAGATTAGCTTAAGACGTGAATGTTTGATCTCAATCTGACTTTATGTGCTTGGGTCACACACTGAGAGGAAATAGCTCTTGAAGTGTTGATTTCACCAGGAACCATCTTTATTAGTATTTACAGATGAATTCAGGAAAAGTGTGAAGCTAGCTCGGTATTTTAAATCTGGTCTTTCCTTGCAAACATTTCCCAGCAAACATTTCCAGTTTCTAGCTTGATCTTGGGGATGGTTGACTTTTTTTCAAGTTACAGAGTTGAAAAACATGAGCTTGAAACCTGCATCATTTTGCTTCAGGTTAGTCTTTTCCCCACAGTGCACTGCCTCTATAAAAGCCAGCCCTTTTTAATGCTATTAAAAAACACTCATTGCAGATTGTCTCCGAAGCTTCACCGACCTAGAGGAACTTGACGAGACAGAGTTGTATATGTGCCACAAGTGCAAAAAGAAACAAAAGTCCACAAAAAAGTTTTGGATTCAAAAACTTCCCAAGGTCAGTGATGTGTTTCAGTTAGGGTGTATTTTTGTGGAGATGATGCCCGGGAGGAGAGTTATATTATTAACTGTAAACTCTGTGAACAGTTCCAGACTAGTCTGTAAGGTTTGCAGTCAGAGCTGAAACCTGGTAATTTATAAGGTATGCAGGAAGAGAGCAGTATCAAGTCAGAAGAAAACTGGGCATCTGATAAACTTAGCCGGCAGAGCTGGGTAGTACTGAAAGGCGAGTTAGCTCGGGGTTTGTTCTCAGTCTTTGTCCTGATCTGTCACCAGGTGCTGTGCTTGCACTTGAAAAGGTTTCACTGGACAGCATATTTAAGAAACAAAGTTGATACATACGTAGAATTCCCACTGAGAGGCCTGGACATGAAGTGCTACCTGCTAGAGGTAAGGCAGCCGGGAGAGGAAGTCTTCACAGAGAAGCAGGCTCTGGGCTGTCGTTGACAACTACTCCTAACTCAGCTCTCTGGTACCCTCTCCTTTGTTCTGTAGCCGGAGAACAGTGGCCCAGAGAGTTGCCTGTATGACCTCGCTGCTGTGGTGGTGCACCATGGCTCTGGGTAAGTTGTCAGCTCTTGGAGTTGGGAGTATTTGGTAGCCACAGAAGATGGCCTGCAATTTCTAGTCACTCACTGATCGTGCCTGCACTCCGTAAAAATGGGTGCAGAGTCATTAAAGGGGTTGAGAAGATGCAGCATGAAGGCCATTCGAGAGCAGAGTTGGGAGTAGTCCATCCTTGACTCAACACCCATGGACGGGCTGCTTATGCCACTTCAGATTTGCATTAACTTACCAGGGTCCTCTACTTTAAAGACCCACTTTTAGGTTTGTAGACTAAGTCTTTTTTTTTGGTTTTGGTTTTTTGTTCTGGAAGCTTGGTTTGTACTTTGGGTTTACCTTTCTGATAAAGAATAGTTACTTTACTTTCAAACTTGGATAAGCCGCCACCACCCGTATCACAAATCCTTTCCCTCACTCTGTGTAGACGCTGGTCCACTGACTGTCATAGCAGTGAGTCTGGNGAGGCCGGGCCACTGGTTTTTATAAGCACCTGGTTGCTTCAGTTTGTAGGCCTCTCTTAGACATAAGAAACAGGGACACTTACAGTGTCTTTCCTAATGGAAGTATTTTTATATTCATCCTCATTGTTTGTCCTCCAGAATCCCTGTTTGATCCTTTCTGCCACTGAACTCAGTGCTGCCAATCCACTGTCACATTTTTGTATTTGGCAATTGTACTTTTTTTCCCTCTAATATCCTATTCGTTTTATGGTTGTGATGTCTTCCTGACACTGTTGGCACTGAAGAGTTTTGTGTTCTCTCTGGCTTTCCGCATGGGATCCCCCAGTGATTGCTCACGTCCTCCTGTTCACACTTTCCTAAAGCTGTGTCTTTCCCCTTAGTATATGGGAGAGCAAGACTCTGCTAAAGGCTCTTTGTAGCAGCTATGGCAGTCTTCACCTGCTCTTCTTACCCAGTCAGTGTGGGCAGAGCCCTTTGTGATCAAGTCACAGGGGAGGCTTTCTTCAAGGCACACTGATTTCTAAGCTGGGGTTTTGCCCCACCTTTCTGACAAGAACTCTGTCATCGGTTTTGCATGTTTTCCAGAGGCTTCCACATATACTTACGGGGCTCTCCATAGCTCNGTAGTTTCTGCACTGCCTCGGTGCCATCTGCTGTGTGTTCTAGAAAGTCATTTTTGTGGTCAGTTGGTGTATTAGTTTCCCACTGTCAGTATATTCCTTGTCTGTGGGTTTAGAGGGAGGTAAACACAAGAGCTCAACTAACCGTCTCAAATAGAGGTTTCCAGGATTTATTCTTTACTGTACTTAATACCTTTAACACTGCACAGCTGCAAAAATCCTTTTGTGACTTCTGTAGTTTTTTATCATCATTTGAGACAAGGTCTCACTGTGTAACCCTAGCTTGCTATGTAGACCAGCCTGGCCCCAAGCTCACAGAGATCCACCTGCCCTTGTCTCCCAAGTGCTGGAATTAAATGTGTGCACCACCACCCAGCCCTTTTATATTTACTTATTTATTTTACTTGTGTAGGTAGTCTTTTATCTTTTGCCTTTTCTTTACAGGGTTGGTTCTGGACATTACACGGCATATGCAACTCATGAAGGCCGCTGGTTCCATTTCAATGACAGTACTGTAACAGTGACTGATGAGGAGACCGTTGGGAAGGCAAAGGCCTACATTCTGTTCTATGTGGAGCGTCAGGCCAGAGCTGGATCAGATAAACTTTAATACCTCCTCTGACCACAATTCATCAACTATACCAGACAGACATTTCCAACTTTCCATAAATACTTGATCCAAGAGTTAATTTCGTTATGCACTTTTCAATTTCCAGTTTGGGGTTTAGTTTGGTTGATGGTAGTGACCTACTCAATATGGGCACCAACTAATTTTTGTTGTTGTTCTACCAGAAAACCTCAGCAGGCATCTTGATTGGCTGCTTTAGTTGTAATAACTCAAGTTTTATATATAGTTTCCAGGACTTAGTTCTGTTGGACTTTTTATATTAATGTTTTCAGTTCTCAACAAGGCACATGCTGAGAGCCACCCTACCTGCTGCCTTTCATAGCAGCCAGGTCTGCAACTCCAGTGAGGATTGTGTGCGCAGGACCTGTGGCCCACNGGTCTCACAGTGACTGCTCAGGAATTCCTTCTGACTGTAGGCAGCAGCTGAAGGTCAGNAGACCAGGCCATCGCCATTGCCTGTGTCTCTGGGCTGCTGTTTCTCAGCGTTAAATAAATCTGTCAGTTCTGTTGCATCTGTGCTAAATTTCCAGAATTGCTCTGTTTTTTGTTTCTGTTCTACTGTCAGTATGTCCTTGGAGCAGACAGCATAGGAACACTGAGTGTTAAAAAGCCCTGTGATTTAGCTGCGTGGTAGAGGTACGTCCCATGAGGCAGATTCTGTTTGCCCATCAGAGGTGAGGTGTTACCCTCCTGAGTTGACAGTCACCTGACTTAAGGTGTTGCTTGGCACCCCTTCCAATCAAGTGGAGTCATCTTTAGTCTGGTTTTTAACTAGCTGCCTGCCTGAGAGCAGAGCCAGGTGAAAGTGTTTTTGTCTCTGAACAAGACAAATTTCTATTTTTGAATTCAGTAGCTTAAAAAAAAAATACTGTTCACAAAAGTAGGTAGAAACACTATTTGGATTCAACCCAAATTGAAATTTGGCCCATTTAAAGAAGGCAGCTAATGGCAAGTGCTGGAGGCCAGTAATTGAGTTTGGGGCTGGAGGTAGTGCAACCTGCAAGTCAGAGTACAGGACTCCAGCACGTCTTGTTCCATGTTCACCTCTGAAAGAGACAAAATGTACTTCATGCAGACTTTTTAGCAATCTTATTTTTTTCTGTTTAAAGAAAAGTCTGGTAGCTTTCCTTGGCTAGTGTGAAGTTGATGGAGCAGACATGGCCCAATTCCACTTTAATATCAGCTGGATAAATTGTGCATTCCCTCAGAGCAGAAATGACATACTGGATCAGCACTTCAATACTAACCTAACTTGAACCTGTCAGGACAATGGCCACATGTGGTTAAATTGAAAACACACTCCTCAGTCACAGTAGTCATGGTCCCAGTGCTAGATACAGAACAGTGCAGTCTAGTGCATTTTCCACAAGGCATGGGTTCTCTTGCACAACACTGGTCTAAATTGTCATGCAGAAAAAAAAAGCTGTGGCATTGTGTTTAAACAGGAAGACATTAAGGAACTGTGTTGCGTTATATGAGTTAGAGGCATATGCATTTCTGTTATTCTACTGGTTTGATCCCCAGACTGAGGGTCACATGATTTGCTCTAATATATTAGAATCTTGATTAACACAACTAAGCCTGAATATGAGTCTCATCTGACCTTGAACAAGCTCCTGCAAATCCAGGCTCTTTTGCTTAGGAGGGAGACTCTTTAACAGTGGCATTTATGTCTTGGCCTCTCTCAGTGAGCAACTGTAAAGACTTACACAATAAAGACTCAGGGAGCTGACACTGTCACACCAGGTGGAACACAGTGGCTCACTGGACTNCTATGTTGGGGAGAGTGATTTTTAAGATAGGCAATGCTGTTGGCATACAAGGGGAATGCATCATCTCTGGGAATTTTTGTAGTGGTTTTATTACTTGATTTTACTTAAGCAACAATGTCTGAGTGGCGCCATGAGGACTCTTGAGAAAGTGACTGCACCCATTTGCGTTGTGCATCTGAACATCATGATGTAAATGTGCCTNTTTGTACTGCACCTGTTACAAGCTCATCTCTCTGTGCTGTTTAAGGCTTGCCCCACATCATGCATTCTAGCCTGCATGCAGCTTTTTGCTCAGAGCTCATGCTGAGGCAGGGCCTCACGCATACCCTGTCCCAAGCCCCTGGGAACAGGGAACTCCAAGTCCTCCCACACAGGTGGGGATAGGAACAGTTTGTGGCAACACAAGTCTCTCTCCATGGTGGAGAAACCTATGCTTATCCACTGTATTCTACTCAGTGTGTAGTGATGACAGATGATGCAATTAAACCAGTCACATGTGCTGGTCCTGGTTGAGTGTCATGTGTCTCACCTGTGGAACCTACTCAGTTATTCCTTAAAGCCAAACTTTCCCTTCTTTGGTTTAATGTACGTATCTTTTACCCATTGTAACTTCCTTAGTCCCCTAAACTCTCTCATGTCCCTCCTACTGCTGAAGTCACCTCTTGATCAAGCTCTGGAAAGGCTCAGGTAAGAACTGTCTACACAGCCAGAACATGAGTCCCCTGTGGCCAGGGGCAGCCCTGAGAAGATGCCCCAGCACAAGAAGAAGGGGGCACATGTGACTGTGACTGGCACCACTGAGCAGTGAGCGTGGCGGCTGTACCAAGATCATCTGCCCTTAAGACTAGTAGTCCATCTGATGCCAAGGACGTCCTTTGTTCTAGCTGTGATCACATCCTAGTCCTCTGTCAGCAGCTAGGCTGTTAGGTGGACAGTGGCATGAAAGGTCTCCTCTCCTGTTACTCCTGGGTTGTTCCGGTAGAGCTAAGAAATGGCAGAGTGGCAGGCAGCAGGGGTGGTCCTGGAGCCTACATGGGCAGGAGGGAAGGTGGGTGGCCATTAAGAGGTGGTGTAAAGGTCCTTTCAGGGGAAGCTGCCACCTGCTGTCTTAAGTTTCTCATGGTGGTGTATTAAGAGCAGCTTTGTTAGTTCGATCTGCAGTACAGCANTGCCTGTCCTCTACTGTGCATTACACACCACCCTAAGAAGCAGGACAGCTGGGAGGTGCATGCATTTAAATCCACCAAACTTGCAGTTTACTGTAAGTCATTTACACTTCTATTAAGTGTTCAAAAATAGGAACTGAAAAACATGCCTATGCCCATCCTCACATTTTGGGAAATACTATCTGGGGTAATGAAACCATGCAAAATTACACACACACGGCCTGCTCATGTACAAAACACTTCAGCTGAATCTTCTATGAAACCATTCAGAGTAAAAATAGAGCCATTTGGGCTAAGAAATCCTTTGCCCAGTAAGGGCATTGGGATTTGAAGATCGCTCAGCCTAGCCTGGAAGCCATCAATCTCCTGAGATAAAGTAACAGAAAAGAAGCATGACCCTTGGATTCCACTCACAGCTTGGAACGTGTCAGATAGGACTGGCCTCTTCCTAGCAAGGGCAAGCGAAGGAGCCACACAGACACACACTGAGATCCAACAGTTAACATTCACTACCATCCTGCCAGGGAGAGACTGAAAGGCCAGAGGGCTGTTGTGGCCAATCCCCTCCAGTGAAAACACCTTGAAAACCCAAAAGCCCTGTGCGTAACACTGTCAGCTCAGAGGGAAAAGGAAAAAAACCTTTTAAGGAAACTTGAACTTCAGTGGGCTGCTCTTCTGCCAGGGCTTTCAGGCCCCTGAACATAAGCCGAACCACAGATGGCTGCCTGTAAGTCTGGATGCTGACACCCGCCCTCCCCTCCCCGAGCTTCAGCACCAGTTGTTGGCCAAAAATAAACACCATTCCTCAACCATATATGTCCACTAGTTGTGATCTGGGGAGGAAGCAGGAGGCAGGTCTGACCCTTGCCGGGCACACTCACGTGAGGCAGCCACTCACCATGCACATAACCCAGCTCAATCGGGAGTGCTTGCTCTGCCTCTTCTCCTTCCTGGACAAGGACAGCAGGAAGAGCCTCTCCAGGACCTGCTCCCAGCTCCGAGATGTGTTTGAGGACCCCACCCTCTGGCCTCTGCTGCACTTCCATTCCCTTGCAGAGCTCAAGAAGGACAACTTCCGGCTGGGCCCTGCACTGCGCAGCCTGTCCATCTGTTGGCATTCCAGCCGTGTGCAGGTGTGCAGCATCGAGGACTGGCTCAAGAGCGCCTTCCAGAGGAGCATCTGCAGCCAGCATGAGAGCCTGGTTAATGATTTCCTTCTGCAGGTGTGCGACAGGTAGGCCCTTGCCCCAGAGCAGTGTGGCCTTGCTGGCCTTGGCTCCCGGAGGACAGGAAAGCACACTTCCAAGAGCAGTATGGCTTGGACTCAGTCTAAGGCAGACAACCAGTGCCCAAGAGTTGGGTAAAATCAGCTCACTCTCAGTCTCTCAGCTCCTGAAGCTGCTTCTGTGGCAAGGAGCTGAGGTTCAGCTGGCCCTGTTCTTGGAGCAGTTGTCTTCACTGGCAGCCATGAAAGGTGGGTTGGGTCCAGCTGAGCCTGAATTTTCAAGGTCAGGCCCTGAGAGAAGACGCCAGAGGCTTCAGTAGGCCTAGGCCTCTAATTTGGCCCAAGGCCTGAGAATTGCTGATGAGGAGGGAGAGCCAAGTGCTCAGATGAGCTAACTATTGTAGAGTAGCAGTGAGTGTCTCCGAGGAACACACTTTCCTTGTATAGTACCTGTCAGAGGGGCAAAAGGGATGCTCCAAGAGACAGTGTGATGTACCCAGTATGGGGCCACCAGACTTTTAGCAAGTAAGAGATACCAACCACCCAGGTAAATTCAAGTTTGAGATAAAGCAACCCCTGCCCTACAAACACCCCTATTTAATCTTGTGACTCCCATCCCTTGCACAGGCCGAGCCACCAAATAGGTTGGTCAACAGTTGAAGAGAGAGCTCCCTGCTAGCTAACAAACCAGCTGCTGCCACACAAAGTTAATAGCCACTGTTGGCTGGCCTCACCATAGGAACAAAATAATTACAGTGGCCTGCCTTTCATGTGTTCTCTTTCCCCAAGTTGGATTCAGGCTTGGCTCGGACTAGATCAGGCCAGGCCATTTTGATAGGTTTCACTAGGCTCAAAAAAAAAAAAAAGACTGCAAGGTGATGGGTGGAAGGGTTATAGGGTTATATGATCTGGCCAGCACTGGTCCCTGGTGTCACAGAAAGTGCTAGAGAGTTGAGTTTCCAGTTCTGATACTGTACAACTGACCCCAGACCAAGTGTTTAAACTTTAACCTCACCTCATACCTTTTTTCCTACAAAATGAGAAAATTTTCTTATGTCACAGGGTGAGAGGATGAAGTGACATGGTAATACCTAGTACACGGGAGAAGGGTCCAATCAGCCGGGCTGGAAGGGAGTCATCTGTTGTGGATTCTCCTGCCTTAATCATTCTCAGTCTAAAACTTGAAGGCCAGATCAGACAATATGCTGAGGGCTTAAATGCACCTTCATAACGGTCATGAGTAATGGTATCTGGCCTACAAAGTATCTACTAGGCAAGTCACCGGAGCCACTCCAAGCCAGTCTCTTCATTTACAAAACTGGGATAGCACGCAGGGTGATTAGTGCCAGATGTGCTGAAAGCCCCCGGACTTGAGCGGAGAGGCATGGGCTCAGGGTGTGAAATGGTGCCATACCCAGTATATTTTAAATTACTTTCATCTTCCCAGGCACAAGGGGGATGAGCTGACAAGGTGTTAAGGGAGGGTAGTGTGGAAAGGAACCTGGCCNTCCAATCCAGATTCAGCTCCTTGACTGCAGGGCCCAGGCCCACTGAAGGTTCCTCCGGGGATGAAGCCGACTGACCCGCCCTGGTCTCCAGGAAAGTGGGTTATGTCTACCTGCAGAGGGCTCTGCTCACNCAGACCTATTAATCCTCACAAGCGTGTGGGTACACACTGCCGCACCCACCTGCCACCCAGAAGTAAACTCTGATTCAGCGATAGTCAGCCACACTACATACAGATAAGTCTCGGGAGCGTCCCAGAGTGTATGTACCAACCTCAGGGCCTGCTCTAGCTGCCTAGGGTTCAGGGGACCCAGGGGATGAAGTAAATGTTCCAGACAATCGAGCTGAAAGCTAGACCCAACACTACGGCTTTTAGTCATTAGCCATTACCCCAGGAGACTCTTCTGTCCCCAGAGTCCCCGCCACGCATGGCTCCCAGCCCTGGGGAGGATCAAAGACACAGCTGTCCCTTTCAGAGATTCAAGATAACGGCTCCGGCAGACGCAGTGGACAGGGAGCCCTGGCTGCGGTCCTAGACTCCGAGTCCTGCCGCACCTCGGCCCCGTGTCACCGCGCTCTCCCCGCAGGTGCCCCAACCTGGCGTCCGTCACGCTTTCAGGCTGCGGCCACGTCACCGACGAATGCCTGGCGCGCCTGTTGCTCAGCTGCCCGCGCCTGCGCACGCTGCGCCTCGAGAACTGCGCGCGCGTCACCAACCGCACTCTGGCGGCCGTGGCCGCGCACGGGCGCGCGCTGCAGACGCTGCACGTGGACTTCTGCCGCAACGTGAGCGCCGCTGGCCTGCTTCGCCTGCGCGCCGCCCGCCCGAGTCTGACCCTGAGCGCGGAGCACAGCGCGGCCATGATCCCCGACCAGCCGCCGCGCGCTCGCGGCTGCGCGGCCTCGGTTTTCCCGGCTGCACCTGGGGGACAATGCCTACCTCACCCCACGAGTTCCTGTGGAGGACGCGCACGCGATTAAACGAGCGGGTACTTGTAAAACACACTCGGTGGTTCTTTTTAAACGTCCGCCCCGACCCCGCGCTTCCAGCCCGCGCGCNCTCACTCGCCCCTAGCGGCCCGGCTGCGCACCAGGCTGGCGAGGAGCCTCTGAATGGCGGGAGGAAGAATTCCAGGCTGGGGCCTCTCTAGCCGCTCGTGCCCACACCGAAGTAGGATGTACAAGCCATTCTAGAAAACTCGCTCCCGTCCCTGCATGACTGATAGTTACCAATATTTCTCCTACGGTTCTCACAAGGGAAAAATGCATCACTTTTTTAAAAGCCTGTATTTAAAGATAAGGGTAGTAGCCTTAGTTAAATGCTTGGATATGGAACCATTATTAGCTGATGAAAAAAAACTAGACTTTAATTTCCGAGATTTACTGGCCGTGGCCCTGGACTTCAGGTCAGTTTCACTTTAGCCGTCCTGTCCCCATGGTCAGGGCCTAGACGGGATGGGGCAAGCAGGGTAAATGGACGCAGCCTGGAGGTGGGCAAGCTCAGCAGTCATTTATCTGCAGCCAGGTTTTTCAGTTTTCTGTGAAATGGTTTCCTGATTCCGACCCAGGTTCCTTAATTTGTTTCCAAATGAGAAACTGCAAGAAAAAGACNAATTCTGTTCCCACCGAGCCTCTATTCTAGTAGAGACAGTAATTGGTCCAGAAGGTGGCTTGGGGGGGTAGGGTAGGGATGACTCTGGGATTGGTGGCAACCCTGGGGGTGGGGAGGCACTCAGAAGGGGTTGACCAACTAAATCTCATGGAGAAGGTGACNCTTGAGCAATGAAGCAGGCCAGGGAGCCCAGCAAGCCATATGGAAAGTGTTACAGGCCAAGAAACTGCGGGGCGCCAGACTAGGAGCATGGATGGCTACGGTGTTAACAGCAATGAAATCGGCATGGCTGGAGAGAGGAGAGGGGAGGAGTTGAGAACGGGATGGAGGGACCTGTGAAGGACAGATTATCGGGAGGATTACATGAGCCCCTGAAGGTGTCACCTCATGCCAGCAAGAACCAGCACACCAAGCACAGGGGAAACCTGTGAAATTCACTGAACATCTTTCAGGCCCCTGGGGACTGCTGAGGGGCTTTCCTGCTGCTTCCAGGTTCCCAGCAGTGGCAGTGCCTAGCTCAGAATCAGAACGCACACACACTAGCCCTGGCATAATGCCTTTTAATCTATGGAAAAGCCAGTGGGTCATCCAGGGGAGTGTCCCAACTGTGATGATGATGTACCCATTCGCAGGCAGGTCTCAGCAAGTACCTTCAGGGAAGGTGGGGAAGCCAGGGTAGATGGGGCTACCAGAAAGAACCACTGGAAATAGCCTTGGGAGGATCTGTGCCTTCACGGGCTGTATCAGACCACGTGTTTCACCTTGGGAGGACCTGTGCCTTCACAGGCTGTATCAGACCACGTGTTTCACCTTGGGAGGACCTGTGCCTTCACGGGCTGTATCAGACCACGTGTTTCACCAGCCCCTGGAATGCTTGTCTTCTCAATCTCATTTTGGCCAAGATCACATACTAGGAAGCTGAGGCGAGAGCACAAGGCAAACCACATTTCTGGCTGGAAACTGCCCCNAAACCACATCAAGCTGGAGCCTGGGGTCAGTAGAGACCAGGGCCGCAAGAGTCCCTGGNAAGTCTGAGGTGGTGCTCAGGAACTTGTTTTACAGGGGCACTAGCTGAGCCTCCTNGATTCTACTGTGGCAGTGCTGGCCCGAGACCCAGTGCTTTTCCCAAGAATGTAAAGGGAGACCACCTGACCCAGAGAGACCCTCCTGCCAGCTCTTCCAATCAATGTCCAACACGTGCTTTTTGCTAAATACTGAGTTTACCAGACCCAGTGCTTCACCTAGCAAGGTCACAATCTGGGAGAAGTGGAACAAACCCACGTGTGCATGGACATCTGGGAAAAGCTTGATTTTAACAGGTCTGTGTTTTCTTGAGATTAAGGGCATAAATCTCGAAGTATTTGATAATGAAATGAGGCCAACAATTAAGAAACTATGCATATCTCTACGGGGGGGGTGAATGGAACCAAGGCAAACCAAATCTCTGCCCCCAGACCTACCTAACTGCTGCTCCACAGATAAGAACACTAGTCTTCAAGAATCAAGAGAAGGAAAAAACAAAGCAAGCAGGTTTCCAGCCAAGAGACAGCATCTGCATCTGTGCAGACTCTTCCCCAGGGCTGGACCTGAGACAAGTGCATTAGGTTTGGGCACCATCCTGCTGCTGTTCTCCTACCCTCTCCAGGCAGAGCAAATCTGCTGTCAAAGGCCTGAATCACAGGGTTAAGGCATTATTTTCCATTAAGATAAACCGAAGCCTGCAGACTGCACACCCTTAGCTCAGCAAGAGGGAAAGCCTTGATGTCACTAGGAGGAAACCCAGAGGAGTCAAAGGGACCTTAATCCTGTTAGCACAGAGCCTTACTCTTAGTGAAACTCTGCCGGCCGAGGCCCAGGCAGTGCCTGCCTACCTCAAACGCAGAATTAAGGGCTTGTCTTTATCCAGAAGTCCCTGGTGTCCCCCAGAAACTTTAATGTGATAGGGATGCCTTTCTGTACGCTGTATGTGTTGCTCTGATTGGTTGATAAATAAAATGCTGATTGGCCAGTAGCCAGGCAGGAAGTATGGGCGGGATAAGCAGACAAGGAGAATTCTGGGAAGAGGAAGTCTGAGTCAGAAGACACTGGCCACCGCCAAAGGAACAACATGCCAGCAAACTGGTGAAGCCACGGAATACGTGGCAAAACATAGATTAACAGAAATAGGTTAATTTAAGTGTAAGAGCTAGTCAATAATAAGCCTGAGCTAATGGCCAAGCAGTTGTAATTANTATAAGCCTCTGTATGTTTATTTGGGTCTGAGCAGCCGCTGGAGCCAGGTGGGACCAGACAAACATTCTCCTACATTAATCTTTTTCTCTAAGGCCCAATTCCATATAAAAACTTCAATAAAATGATGCCACAATTCTCAGCTTTATCAGGTATTTCCCCCTCAGATTCATGCACTACTTATCATGGCTGGCAGAATCTCACTTTTCTTTCATGTTCTCTGAACACAAACACTTGCCTTTCTACTGATAAATGGCTGCCTTCCCATTTCTCTGCTTGGTACCTTGTTTGAGCAGGCTGTCAGCAATGACCTTTCTCTTGAGTCCATGGGAAGCAGCCTGTGACACAGACTTGGTGGGAGTAAAGAGACAAGCTGCCCACAGACCTCCAACTCTTTCTGGTACACTGCAGAAGTCTCACAGCCACCNAGAGGTGGCCCCTGTCTCCCAACACACTCAGATGACACTCCAGCACAGATGGGCAATTATCAGTGACCCACAGGGGCTGGGTTCAAGCAACCACGTGGGGCTCTTTCTCAGTCCTCCCACACAATTCCCCACCACCCACACACTAGCCCTCATATGAACTCAGTTACCCACTCATCCACAGCTCCTTATTTATGCATGCTGAGCCCCTGCAGGTGCACAGCTGTCCCTCCNGGACNGCCATCCCCTTTGCTGTCCTTTGGTACTATTGCTTGCTCATTCTGTCTCCTCTAGTTCTTTACCACATGGCACTGGCACAGAGATGTCGTCTCACACTGGATGTGCTGAGGCTTTGCAGGAGGAGGGGTGGTGCCAAAAAGCTCTGCTCTAGGGTGAGGCAACAAAACAAGAGACCCAGGATGCCAGCAGAACAAAGGGAAGGAGCATTCAAGCTCTGGCTTCTCCCACCACTGTGATCCTCAGTAATGTCTTTTTCAGAGGAAATCTGCCCCCAGTTTCTGAATGGCCAAAGAGCATCAAAGTGACACTGGCCAGCATCTGGGCTCATGTCTGCCTCAACTCCTAGCCCAAAGCTTCCTCGGATCAACAACAGCAGCCCCCACTCTGATTCCTGAATCTGCTTTATTTCTCTGCATAAGGAACCCTGCACAGGCGAATCAAACTAAAACAAAATAAATATATGAATATTCATGTAAAACTGTCCTTTCTAATGAACAATTATACACAATGTACAATTTCATGTTCACTGGGTGGGCTTACAAAAATGTATCATTCTCAACTAAAAATGCACCAAAATGGTTCCATGCAAACTTATCCAAAGTGACCAAAAATACAGAGGGAAACCTGACTGAGCAGCTTCTGCTTTTGTTTTTGTACAATCACAGAAAAATAAAAACATCTAATTCCTTTGTTTCATTTGAAGTAACTAAATGTGGCCACTGTTTATGTCAGCTTATGTTCCTAAAACATCTATGTAGTTACCATAAAAGTATATCAACATCAAATCAGAAGTGAGCATTATTGAGAAAGGGGGGTGACAGCACCCTCAGCAGTCAGTAGTCAGTGTCAGAGCCCTCGGCGTTGTCCACGTTTCTCGAGAGCATGTAGTTGTCCATGTCAATAGAACGGCAGTTGTTGATGGCATAGCGCAGGCGCTCAGCCATGACCAGCTGGCTGGAATAGGGGGGCAGCCGCAGCTGGAAGAAGCAGGTCTGTGAGGTAGGCAGACTGTCATAAGGCTGTGGAGAGACAGACCCAGAGCTGTTACCAAGTGCACTACAATACCAGAGAGCGTGGAGCTACTCACTACTGCCACCAAGACAGGAAAAGGCTTCTCCCTGACTTCAATCCTAGGCTGTGCCCATCTGGCTCATTTGCATGGAAGCAGAGATTAGGTCCTGGCAGAGGCACATAGGGTCCACTGTCCTGACCCCTAAGACTTTCAGGCAAATTACTTCCTCCTTTCCACTTCCTCCAATGGCCCTGTAATGTCAAATAATAAGCCCTGACTAGGACTGCTTGGGAGAACACTGTACAGAACCTGTCAGAGAGAGTAAGAGTATGGTGAAAGTTCCCTCCTGCCTATCAAGGGGCACAGACTTGAGGTCATGGTGGGGATCCCCCAACAAAGAGGGTGAAGTGGAAGGGGCCAGAGTGCTGTCCATGACACCTCATCCCTTCTCTGTTGCAATGGTGCACTGTGGTCTGAACCACCTCACTGCTGGTCACAGCCAGTGAGGAAAAGCAGTCACACCCAGGGACTGCACTTAACCCACAGTGACGCCCACACTAAAAATGGTCATTACCAAGAATGTGTTTCGAAAGCTGTTTTTTGTTGTTGGTGTTTTGTTTTGTTTGAGACAGGGTTTCCCTGTATAGCCTTGGCTATTCTGGAACTTGCTCTGTAGCCCAGGCTGGCCTCAAACTCACAGAGATCCACCTGCCTCTGCCTCCCGAGTGCTGGGATTAAAGGCGTGCACCACCACCCCCAGCTTTTAAAGAGGAATTTAAAGTGTACAACTGAAAATGGCTTCTGCTAGAAAGCACGCTATATATCTTCTCTGGCCCTCCCTGCTAACAACCATTTTCCAAACTATTTGCAAGGATAGTAATGATCTTGTGTTATTTATTTTGTAGACAAGGTCTATATGTAGCTCAAGCTGACCCTAATTTAAACTCCTCCTTCAGTACTGGGATTACAGTGTACACCACAGCTGGCTATACAGTATTTATTTATTTATTTACTTACTTACTTATTTATTTTTAAGATTTATTTATTATGTATACAGTGTTCCGCCTGCATGATCCCTGCAGGCCAGAAGAAGGCACCAGATCCCATTACAGATGGTTGTGGCCACCATGTGGTTGCTGGGAATTGAATTCAGGACCTCTGGAAGAGCAGCAGCCAGCACCCTTAACTTCTGAGCTATGCATCTCTCCAGCTCTGCTACACAGTATTTAATAGTAAATGTTTCTCTCCTTGCAGTACTGGGTTGTGAATGCCAGTGCAGCACTTCCTACTGGTCACCTTACCCCACCCCACCCCCACACACCCCCACCGGCCTTCTCTGTCTTGCTTGGCTTTCTTTGAAATCAGTGCTCCTCAGGGTTCCCCCAGGCTGGCTGCACTTCAGTGGTGGGATGCAGAAGCTCATCAGCATGTGTGTGTGAGTGTGTGTATGTGTGTGTATGTGTGTGTACGTGTGTGTGTGTGTGTGTGTGTACACGTGTGTGTGTGAGAGAGAGAGAGAGAGACAGAGACAGAGACTGACCAGAGGGATATGGGCAGAAAAGCTGAGGATAGTGAGGAAGGGAAAGGCCACCAGATGGCTTTGATTACCTAAACGTGGACACTAAAGAAGTGATCTAAAAGCCACAAAGGAAACACACCCCAGTTTACTGAGGCAGGAGATTAGCGGTAGATTAACTCCTGGGGTGGCTAGGCAGCCTGGGGCACATTCAAGGCAAGGATCATTTCCAGAACTGAATAGAAGGGAGCTATTACCTCCTTCCCACCTCACTGTGGGACAACAAAACAGACTGACAGCTTATAGTTTCTGGCTAGTCATGCAGAAAATGTATGGAAAGGCTCTTTTCATCGCCTTCCCCCAGCACAGCAGTCCCANTGAGCCTAGGTCCTAGCCAGGAGCAGAGCTCCAGCTGGCGGCTACAGGAGGCAGAGCTCTGTCTACAGCAGGGTCCTCAACCTGTGGGTCGCAACCTCCACAGGGTCACATATCAAATATTTATATTATGATTCATAACAGTAGCAAAATTATAGTTATGAAGTAACAACATAATAATTTTATGGTTAATTATTAAATAAAATTAAATAAAAATATTTTATGAGGAACTGTACTAAAGGGTTACAGCATTAGGAAGGTTGAAAAACCACTGACTGGTTCAACCTCCAGGAGCAGGGGGCAGCTGGAAGAACACAGGGCAGACACTGAACTGAGGAAAGTGCTGGGTGAAGCGTCTTATTTTCCTCACCAAACACATGCACCTGCAGAGAACTGCCACAGACAGGGAAAGGGTAGGGGTATGGCTGAGGAAAGAGAAGGGCAGAGATAATCTAAGTGCTGTGCCAGAGTGTGGAGGCCAAGAGAAGGTCAAGCAGAAAACACCGGAAAGGATCCCACAGGACATCCTAGAAGAGAGAACATTGGCATTGTCCTTAAAGGGCAGTGCTTGCTAGGTACAGATGGAAGGGCATGAAGGAAAACTCACTCTGTAAGGCTCCAAAGCAAAAAAGAGCATGATGTACTGGAAAGACAGACAGAANCCCATTATGACCAGAGCACAGGAGTGGGGGCAGAGGCTTGACTGTGGAGAAGGCAGGCAGCATTTACCCTAGGGTCCACCCAGGATCCCTCAGAGATCTACAAAGGAAGAGGCACAGNTGGTGGTGTACTTAGAACAACGGCTCTGGACCCAACGTGTGCTTCAGACTCTGAGCTTGTGTATTCCTAGACCACCTTCAAAATGCAACTAGGTTAGGGATCTGCAGCGAGGGCCTCTATGGCGGCACAGCTGGCTAGCACTGCTGCCTGTATGACCAGGTTCCTGCACACCAGGTGAGCACCAAACAAGACTGGACCCTGGCACACAAGTTACACAGAGAAAAGGCACAGGGCCTGAGAGGCAGAAGCATGAGGATCCCTTGCCCACTCAGACAAGGGTAGGGAAGGTGCAGGTGGCAGCATGCTTTCCATAGTCACGCAGGCCTCTTCTCGCCACAGCTAACTAAAGTTCAAGTTTTATACCTGATGNTTTTAGATTTGGATGTTCCAAGAGCTAAAGCTTGAATGTGTGGGCCTTCTGGAGAGTTCAACTTTGGTTTCCCCAGCAGGCAAGCAACAAAAAAAGAAAAAAAGGGCGAACTTTACCCAAGAAGGAAAGCTGCATACTTACCCTATCGACCTTCATGATTTGAAACCTCTGGGAAATGTCGGCGGTGTTGGCTGGCAGTCGGGAGCGCCCAGATACAAAGCGCATGAAGAGCACCCGCTCCTCATTGGAGAACTCTTCCAGCGTGCGCCAGAGCCACTGTACCAGCTGGTGCTGTTCGTCTACCTCGCGGTAGCGCACAACCTTCTTCAGGACTTCCACACAGATCTCAGGCATCCCACACACCATCTGCTCCAGCTGCTTGGCCGTGAGGAGGGACAGCAATGGCACAGGGACAATCCAGGACATCCCTTCTCGAACTGCAGCCACCTGTCCCCAAGAAAGGTTATTCATTTTAACACACTTTTGTGCATGTAGACAGACACGCATCATGACCACAAGCTGTCCATTCCAGGCCTGAAGTCTGTGGCCAGGGCTGCTCTTGTCTGAGCTCTGCCCTGCTCTGGAACTCTTACACTCTTTCTAGTCTTAATTCAAACTCCACATAATCTGCCTTCTCTCTCCACAAAATTTTAGTGATTGGAGCCCTCTTCAGTAGCCACCCACTCATGTTTCTAGTCACACACAGCTGTTGTGTGCTGTGTGGATAGTCCATCTCCTCTTCCACATAAGCCACTCTTGAGGACTGGTATGGTATAGATGACTATTCTTGTAAAAATTACATCCATTGCAAAACAATTTTTGAAGATTGAAGAATATACAATAGAATGTCAATAAAGGCAAAGAATTTAGTCAAGACATTGCACTCTAAGTCTGGGATCCACCACTTACTATCATTTAAATTTTCTCAGATGAAAAAGGAGGTAAATATTGTTTACCATGAGTAATAACAAGATGATCTGGGTGGTGTCACCACCACTCATCATCACTCTGCTTCTGTTCTCACAGCACAGGGCAGCTGGGCAGCTGGAGAACCAAGGGGGAAGCGCCAGTCCTCTGCTCAGAAGCCCACTGTGGTACAGGAGGGAAACCTTACCTCAAATGCTTCTCTCTGATAAAGAAAAGGAAAACTGCACCCTGGAAAGGCCCTGGAGGGACCTGGTGCTATGGTTACTGTGCCTGGGCTGTGAGACTCCTGATAACATCCCCAAGGTACTAAGGGGTATATCCACACTACAGACTGTCAAAATCAACCCACCAAGGCCAGCAAAATAGAAAACAAAAACTGGAAAAAAAACTGAGNTGTAAGGCTGGCTGCTTGGAGGTGGCAGGGAGATGACTGGGGACAGTCACAGGAGGAACATTCAATTCTACAAGATGAGGCAGAAGTGAAAGCAGAAGCAGCCAGTTCACTGAGAGAGAGGAACAAGGCAGAGAGGGTGAGCACAGCGGACAGTCAGGAGTCAGAGGAAAGGCCAGCAGAACTGGCCTGCAGTGAAGCCTGGGCTCCTGGATCTGCAGTGGGCACATTCTTATTCTCTCTGGAGTCTGTGCTTCTGTGAAGTGCTGACAATAACCCTTATTTCCCAGAGTACTCCAGGGAGAAAACTGCACACACTGGGGTCCAGCACTAGGCAGGACCAGTACACATTTAATCAGTCACTGAACTTTGAGGATTGAAAATATTCCCCAGGACTGGGGATGTAGCTCAGTAGTGTAGTACTTGCCTTGCACAGGCAAGACCCTGATCTTAATCCTCAGCAACACATACACAGACCCCCTCTCACATTCGTTCTCTCCTCTCTCTGTCTCTGTCTCTCTCTCACACACACACTCACTCACACACACACACACACACACAAACACACACACAACATTCCATCATGAACTGGAGACAAACCCTGAACCCTGGCCCTGTAAACCCTGTCACTGATTGAACCTACCATTGCTAAACTAAGGCAAACAGTTTAATGACTGAACTGGCCCCAAAGCCAAACTCAAAGAAGGAACCAAGAATGAAGGGTATGGAACTTCAAATAACTGAACTTAGATATTCTCAGAGCCTGGATCCAGAGCTAAAAAAGGCCCAACATAACCTAAAAATAAAACATTGAAATTATTAATGATCTTATGAAAAGAACCAACTGTGGACACAGCATCAACTCCTATGGTTACTTATTCCTACCCTAACATTAACTCAATGCTTACTCATGTTTCAGCGCAGACCAAAGAGAACACAAATGACAAAGAAGGTATGNTCCTCACTTGCAGCCTTTNAAGCTGACTGAAGAAACAAGACCCAATGTTCTTAGGCCACTATACCCACTCAAATATGTGACACAAGCTGAGTGTATTTTAAAGTAAGGAAAGAAGTCTCTCTCAGTTAGGAGAAGTAGGTCTGTGAAGGAGTTGCACTCCCTAAGCCGAAAGAAGGTCTGTACCAGGAGAAGGGAAGAGGCTCTTGTGAGGCTCTAAGACCTGTATTAAGGGCTGACTGACCTAGCTGGAGAGAGGCACTGGATGGAGAAGTAGTAAGGACTGTGGGCCAGACATGTGAGGAGTGGTAAGGAGGGGCCTCAATGCTAGGTGAGAGCTTCACCTCACACAACCAATGATCAATTCGGAGCTGATTTAAGGACATGGGCAGTGACATATGGCCTAAGAAGTCTCTGGATAAGGTCTAAAATATAGATACAAGTGAATCTATATACAAATGGTAAATAATGACCAGATCTGGCAGTAACTGGTGAGCTCTTGTCTGGATAAATTAAAGCATTCCAGGCACCTCCTGCGCCATGTTTCATCTTACCTGACGGTCCATCTCATGCAGTCGATATTCAATGGCCCTTTCCACATACTCCTTCCTGTTGGAAAATGTGAGGGGGATACTATTCCCACCAGGGATTATGGGAACCATTTTGCCATCAGCACTCTGGCCAACAAAAGAATCAAGAGGAATCATCTAAGAAGAGAAAAATAAGAAATTTTATTACATGGTAGAGAGGATAACAAAAGCATGTCTCATACACAAAACAGTAATAAAGACAAGGCTTTAGTACTAAAAACCAGGCAGGTACGAGTGCTCAAGACCATGCGGACCCATCTGATACAGGTAAAAAGCGGTGCATCTTTGCTGTGTTCCGGCCTCCTAGGAACATGAGCCCCTTTCCAGNTGGCACCCCTGGTTGTCCACTCTGAGGGGCAGAAAAGCTGTTAAAGTGGAAGGAGCTGGGAACAAGCGCCAGCTCTACACATTAGCAGCTGCTGGGACCGCTAAGACTGGGCCGCCAGAGGCAGCTTGGCCCAGACAGGTCAGGGTCAGGCTGACAGAAAGAACAGGACAGCCTCTGACTCTACACACAAAACTTCCCACCTGCACACACAGGACGTCCATTAGAGAAGCCTACATGTGCCGGGATTTACCTCATGGAAACTCTCCTCAGTAATGCCACTGTCTTCAATGTGAAGGATGCTGTTAAGGGTCTGCACGTAGAGCAGATCCACCTCCTCCAGGTCCTCCAGGGTGAGTGGAACACAGCACAGCTGCTTCCACACCAGAGGGGCCAGGTGAAGGTCCAGGGGCTTTTTGGTACGAATGGCAACNCCCATTAAAATTCCCAAGAACTTAAACTGCATTAGGTGTTCATCAAGGCAGGCAGAGGGGTTAAAGAGGAACCTGGGAAAGAAAGGCAAATCTTTCAGTAAAAGGTTCCTCCCGTTAGAAAGGAGTCCCCACAGCTACATTACATTAGACCTGTGCTGTTGAATCCAGCAGTCATTAACTACATGCAGCTATTGAATTAAAGTCTAAACATCCCCACTGACCCTCCTGTGATCTAATGTACTGGAATTGTAAGCATNTGCCATCACACCAGGCTCAACTACAGCTCTTGAGTTATTCTAACCACATTTGAGTGTTCACCAGGTTACACAGGAATACTGTTCTGCACAGCATAGGGACAACATTCTGAATTAATATCTCCGTGTGTGTGTGTGTGTGTGTGTGTGTGTGTGTGTGTGTGTGTGCGCGCGCGCACGCACTTATATGTGTATGTGTAAGAAAGAGATTGAGAGCATGTACATGTGTGTATGTGTGCTTGTGCCTGTGGTGGGTTCATGAGTATGTGAAGGCCAGAGGAGGATGTTGAGTATCTTCCTCTATAGCTCTCCACTTTATTTTTTGGAGACAGAGTCTGGCTGACCTGAATCTTACCATGTAAACAAGACTGGCTTCAGACTCCCAGAGATCCCCTTGCCTCTGCCTCCTGAGTGCTGGGATTAAAGGGGTGTGTCCCTACCTGCCTCCACCTTAGTTTTTGAGACCAGCTCTCTCACTAAATGTGAGGCTCACCTGGTTCTGCCTAGGTTGGCCAGCCAGGAGCGCTCAGAATCGGCCTGTCTCTAGCTCCCAGCACTGGAGTTCCAAGCACAAGCAACCATACCCAGGTTTTATGTGCTAGGGACTTGAACTCAGGTCCTCTTGTATTCAAGTGCTCTTACTCACTAAGCCATCTCTGAAGTTCCTATTTTGTTTCTGCTTTTTAAGATAGAGTCTTACTACAAAGCTCAGGCTAATGTCAAAGTCAAGATCCTCTTACCTCCACTTCCCAGGTGCTGGGGTTACAGGCATGCCCCACCAAACCCAACTATACTTAGAAGAAAAGTAAAAGAGATAGTAAATGGCCTAGTAGCCTCCTGCTCCAGAATGCCTCACATTCTGCAATCATTTCACTTATAATTCTAAGTCTTTAGAGCAAGATGAAAAACTTAAAAAATTACAGATATAAGGACACTAGTGGANTGTGAACAACTAGCTCTCTGACATGGCATTAACAGAGCATTCTAAATGAATCATACATGGTAAAGCCTGAAGAAACATATGACAGCTAGGGTTCATAAGCGACTCTGAATTTCCCCTTCCCTCTATATTACCATCAGTCTGTTCCTTAGTACTGAGTGAGGATGGCAGTGTCTGGTTCTCACCATGACAGGGGCATGATGGGTGCACTGCTTCAGGTTATAGTGAGGATGCGGTGGGAAACACATGTGAAGTACTGGACACAGAGCCTGGCTCACAGGAGGCACTCAGTAAGTGACTGTCATTATTAAGAAATTCAAGAAACAGGCCTGTCTTACCTGTCTCTATTGTAACCGACTTCTGCAGTTGCATTAGGAGACGGTATAAGAAGGTCAACTACACCAGTTTCAAGTTCCTGCAGGAAAAGAAAGTGTTTTATTAAGAAATGACAATCAAATGCATGAAGACAAAATGACGATCAAATCATAAACCAACCACATTAAAGATAATCCTGGAAAGGGGATATTTTGAGGAATTTATAATGCTATGCTTTAGCAATATCTATAGTCTAGTTATTTTTGTGATTCCAACTTAAAGAGAAATTATGTAGCCCATATGTGAGAAATCACCTGCAGAATAAACACCAGTGTGCAAGGCCACCAGTGAGCAGCTATGCAGCTATGAGCAGGGTGTGGTAAAATTCCAAACTGACCCAATATTGACAGCCAAGTGTCACTCAGGCCACAAGGTTTATCAGGCAAAGTAGAAGGAAGAGAACTAATCTGAGAAGCAGTCTGCCAGTGTGGCTTATAAAATCAGAACTGGTCCAAACTCATTTTTAAAAATTATTGTTTTAACTTCAAAAANTCTATTTACTTGTATGGGTGTTTTGTCTGTGCACTGCATACAAGCAGTGTCCTCAGAAGCCAGATGAGGGCGCTGAACCCTCTGGAGCTGAGAGCAGGCACTGAGAACCTAACCTGCTTAACTCTGCGAGAGCACTAAGTGCTTATAATCACTGCAATATCTCTCCAGTCCCAGTTTAAACTCTTTAACACTCATTTTTCTATTCTTCTGGAGCCTGGTGGATCCACTTTGTTCTAGAAGCACCAAAATAAATCACACAGNGGTCCTGGATCTGTCTCCTAGAATGTATTCATGTGTCACTACTGTATCNTCTACTACAGCATAACAGATGGTGAGTCAGTGATCGTGATGTGCCTAGGTGTCTCCACAAAACATTTCCCAAACTCACTGCAGTTCACTACACAGCACTAGCAACATAACTGAAAGACTCACAGATGCACCCATGCTATACTGGCAACAGTCAAAACACCACTAACAGACCTCAGCAGGGACACCGCATGCATGTACCTGGCACATCTCTGTGATGGTGTCATCAAATACTCCTCCAGCATCATCAGCCCCTTCTCCAACCAGCTTAACCTTCCATGCTCGGGAGGGTAGACGGAGGTCTGATGCATTTAGCTTTACCACTTGTCTTGCTATTTGAACAAAGATGGGCTTACACTTCCGTCCTCTAAAACGAA
>LZPO01027369.1:70497-86497 GCA_001675575.1 Neotoma lepida
AAAATAGTAATATAACACAACTCTTCATCTCCATAGATCACCACAAAGATCCTTGGTGGCATCTTTCCATCAGTGAACAGACATGGGTACTAGAGGGAGTACTGTCACTACCTTTATAAGTGCAGAACACAGAGATGAGTTAGCAGTAATATTCTAAACAACTGTAGCTGGTTAGAGAAGCACGAGTGACCCACCTGGTTGATATTCTCTTTACAGTAATCTGAGGCCCATAATTTTTGCCTTGAACCATGGTTTTCCCTATGGAGCGTACCATGGGGAGTGTATAGACTCTTGGCGCTAACAGAGGTCGCAGTTGTCCCTGTACAATGCCCCATGTTCCAGCATTGTAATGAGATGTGCTGTTCTGTAGACAACATAAGGAGATCAGAGATGGCATGATATCAGACTTAGAAGAATAGTACTTTTAAATGTAATATCTTTCTGAAATGTCCTTTAAAAGCATAGATCTGAGTCTCAGTTGCAATTAGTAACTTAAAAAAATACTGGTAAAATATGACTACCATTTTTAAAGCTTTAGAAAATACAGAAAAGGAAAAATCCAGACATGATATAAAATCATCCATCATTCATCCACAGAGAGATAACCCCATTGACTTCTTGCATTGCCTTTCAATCTGGGTGTGTACACACACATGGCTTCTTATCAGACACTTCTCACTTAACTAGAAGTAGCTCGCTGACACTCTAGTGCAACAGAGCATCCTCCTGCCTGGTTGTTGCCTACTTGTAAAAAAGATACCAAATCTTTTCCTTTCTCTCATGACTGGTGATTCAAAGGTTTCTGACTGAGAGTTTTATTTTCACAGATATGCTTACTTATTAAATAACCTAGTTATTTCTTAATTTGTGGGTCTATTCTATAAAGACAGACAAATCAGCCAAATTTCCTTTATTTTCCCTAACTTCCCTTTACTAGATTGAGAATGCTCCTTTCTGAGGAGAAAGCAGTCANCTAAACTTCTCAGCTGACTTGATTCTTTAACACTGTNTATTATGGNCCTAGCAGCACTGTGTACTTAGATTTTTCCCCCTTTCTTTTTCCAGGGCTAGGATGGAACCCAGGTGTCATGTGTAGGCTAGGAAAATACCCTACCATTGGCCACACACCAGCCACTTAACATAGTATGTTAGACTTGGCAGGAGCTATGACATGCTCAGTCACTCATGCTTCCTCCAGTTTTGGACAAATCAAAACACTTTCTGTTCAGCCACTTGTCCCCAAATCAGCAATAAAATGGAATTCCAACTGTTGACTTCCCTGTTCTTCTTGNGTCAAAGAGTATAACACATAAGCCATGAGAGAATTTTTCAAAGGCAGAAAGGCCCTGGGACCTTGCAAATCTATCATGGGCACCACTTCCCAATCCAGCACTTTACCTGGTTGTTGGGGCTGAGATTCAGTAGCCTCCATGATGAGTACATAAGGTCAGAGAAGTGGTAAAGCAGCCGGAGCCTGGCCCGCACAGTGTGAATGCTCACCTCTCTCAGGGCCCCGTACTGCGGGGGCACTGTGTCAGGCAAGCCCAACTGGAGAGGCACTGACACACCTGCCCAAAGCACAGAAGCACTTGTCAAGGAAAATGCATTGCTTCCACTTTGAGTATTTTGAAAACTTTCAAACACAAGATAATCACTCAATGGACACATAATCTCACTACCTACATTATATACTTAGTATTTTGCTATATTTACTGTTCTACATAGATATCTATTCCTTTACCCATTAACTCATCTTAATTTTTTGGATGCTTTAGTACTTGTGGTGGTTTGAATGAGAATGACTCCAAAAGCTCATAGATTTGAATACTTGGTCATCAGGGAGTGGTGACATTACTTGAAAGGATTAGTAGGTGTGGCCTTGTTGGAGAAAGTATGTCACTGGACGTGGGCTTTAAGGTTTCAAAATGTACATGCCAGGCCCAGAGTCTCTCTCTTTTTGTTGCCTGTAGATCCAGATGTAGAACTCTCAGCTACTTCTCTGATACCAAGTCTGCCTGCATGCTACCACGAGAACGGACTAAACCTCTGAAACTGTAGGCAAGCCCCAATTAAATGTTTTCTTTTATAAGACATGCCATGGTCTTGGTGTCTTTTCAAGTAATAGAATACTGACTAGGACAGTATCCTTAAAACTTCAAATATCATAAGCCAAGCATGGTGGTACAGGCCTATCATTCCAACACAAGTTCAAAGCCATCCTCAGCTACATGGCAAGTTCAAGGCCAGCCTGGGTTACATGAGACCATCTCAAAAATCCAAAACAATGAAACAAAGCAAATACACACAAAATTAAAATAAAACAAAAGCACCAAACAAACAAACAAAAATAACAACATAGGAAATCTAGTTTTTTCTCCTTTAACTGTTTCAATAAAGGGACTAAAACAGTTGGGGTTGGGGGAGGGGGAATTCTTCCTTCCCTATTCAATAATTGTCAGTCTCATCATTGCATGATGCAAATGAGGACCAGGTATTCTTCTTCTGCTTGTTGGGAATCTATGTGACTGTTAGTCCTTAAGAAAATTNTCTCTCTCAGGAGTTTTCCCCAAAGCCTTGCTGGGGAAGTAGGGAGGTGAGCAAAGATGGAAGGGAACTCTAAGCACTCAGTCACACATGGCTTCAGAAATTCTAATACCTCAGACACCAGAAGCCAGAAAGAAGTGATTTAGGGCTTGGATGAGCAGTAACACAAATATGAGAACTACAGAAGAATGCCACAATTAAAGTAATGGCTACATTTGAGGGAAATGGAAGATACAGCCTATCAGAGGGTCCTTACTAAAGGAGACAATTATGCATTGTGTGTTAGTGTGTGTATGTATGAGTAAATCAGAGGTCATTCCTCAGGATGACCATCCACCTTGTTTTTGGAGACAGGGTCTTTTTCCATTGGCCTGGAGCTTGCAGATCAGGCTAGGTTAGCTGGCCAGTGAGCTCCACCAGGGTTTGCCTGTCTTTGCCTCACTAGCACTGGGATTACAAACCTAGACCAACATGCCTGGCTTCTTTATATGGCTGTTTGGGTTCACCACGCTGGTCCTTATAATTGTGTGGTAAGCACTTTACTGACCAAGCTGTCTCCCCNAGCCCTGCCTTATATTTTCAAGTCTTTTTTTAAAAATCCCTATAATGATTTTGTAATATTTAAAAAAATTGAAAAGCAAAGAGCAGCCACTATTCATACTCTACACTGGAAAAAAAATGGCAGCCAACTGGACTTATATCAGATGCCACTGAATAGACATCTTGTATCAAATGACTACTGAAGTGAGGAATACACCTCAGAGCTTTTGTATCTTTGTAATAGTAAGCTTTACAAAGCAACTGTCATCTTTTTGTTGTTGTTTTTTTGCAACAGGGTTTCCCTACCAGCCCTGGCTATCCTGGAACTCACTATGCAGATCAGGCTGGCCTGGAATTCAAACAGATCCTCTTGCTTTGCCTAAGTGCTGGGATTACAGGTGGGTCATCATGGCCAATTTTGTTATCTTTTTATCTATATAAAAATATACTTCTAGATGCTCTAACATAATTAATTTTTGCTTGCCTAAAACACATGCTGATTTCTTTTGAGAGAAAAGGAGTATAGGAGTCTTTGCTAGACACTGAAGTCTGCAGGGGAAAAGCCTCATATGAAATATTTATGTGCTTGTAGCACAGAGAATACTCCAGAAATCTTGACCGTTTCAGACAAATGCTGGATGCCCTCAGAACTACAAGCAGACAGTGCATCAGGCACTACTGAGCAGCTGGAGGAGTGCAAATGGTCTGCCTCTCACCTGGTGCTCTTGGTGGGACAGGTGGTGCTGTCCATGCGGCACTGTGACAACGGCCAGCTGAAATTTGACGGATGTTTTTCCCTTGCAGAACTGTTATCAGGGTTGGTTCTCGAACATGGTTAGTGTGGCCTAGGCCAAGCTAAGAAAAAAAAAATGCACAGATATTGAAGAGACAGATATAATCTGTTAACAACTGTGTCATACACCAACCTCAATAATGAAATAAATCCTAATTTGTTTCTCTAGCACAGCAGTTCTAATAGCTTAGACTGTCTCCTAAAAACAAGAGGCGACAGAGCCAGTCCACACTTACAGATTAGTCTTAACAACTAGTCACTCTTGGATTCCACTTCTGGAAAGGGTAGGAGTTCTTCTTGGAAAGTGAGAACACAAGGCTCTACAGGGCTCTTATTTAAAACACACTGGCTTCTGTGTTATAGTACACAGATATAAAATATACATGGACTCCAGGACTCTGTTCTTAGCAGCAGCAGCAGCTAAGTGTTCAACATCAGTGGGGAAGATCTTGTCAACACNTAGCCAGCAAATTCCCAGAAGCCTTTTCACCATTAATTCTCCTCTCATCAAGACCACAGCAACCACATGATGAGCAACGTCCTGGTCTGCTAATGCAGTTATGAGAATGTAAGTGCTCACTAAGGTTACTGTGAACAACAGACCCTGAANATCAGGGTCTCTGATTCTATGGGCAATCAGATCTGAGAGTTATGGGAGGAGACGAAGATAGCTCTGCACATGGGCTGAAAACCTTTGTAGGAGCATCTATCTCAGATATCTCCTACCAAAGTCTTTCTCTTCCATACCCAGATACACAGAGGGACCAAGCACANAAACCTGCAGCCTTTTCATATTCTCTTAATTTCCATTCCTTTTACTCCTGTGACTACTCCTGCACAAGCAAAGGATTCTCTGGACACAATTATTACAAAATATAAAGATATTCTTGCAAATAAGCAACAGTGTTAGATTTCTAAGGCACAAAAGAGCAGCAAACATGACATTTACCTGCCCTTCTGAATTGCTCCCCCAGGCATAAACATCTCCAGTTGATGCCAAAGCAAGCGTGTGTTCAGCTCCTACTGCTACATCTTCAATGACCACTCCAGCCAGGACAGGGATTTGCTGGGGTCGATTGTGATTACGGGCACGCCCCTCAGGTAAGCCTATCAAGCGGTCTGAAAGATAGCAAGAGGAAGTTTATGATGGCACCCTGAAGTCTGTGTTTTTTTAACAGGCCATTAACTCTTTGTGTTAGAATGTCAATAATGTATATAACTCATTGGAGTAAAATGGGCTATTCCAGCAAAATATACCACTTTAAGTAAAAAGGCTGAGGTATTCCTGTATGAAATGTTAGTCTTTTTATTTTTAAAGAAAGTTAAAACTAAAGTCAGTATTTCAAGCCAAGAGGCTTTTCAATACTCTCATATTAAAAGGATTGGCACATGTTCAAGAAGGTCTTCAAGTTTCTTGTGTTCATTAGAAAGATGCCATTAGACCTGTTTTAGCCTCAAATTTCTACTTCACCTCTCTCTTAACCCCTGCTGCTCACCATCCCATAGGCCCATTAGGCATGGCATCTGCCATCTGACTTCCACTTGCATAGCTGCCCTAAAACTGTTCCTCCAAACCATGAGTTGGCTCCTGCCTGCTTGCTGCAGTGGCCTCTCAGATTCTGGCCCATGGGAATGACACATAACTATCTGATAATATGGCCTGAGTTCCTCAGTTCCCCAGAGATTCTTCACTACACTCACCAATATGCTATTCAAAACCAACTGCCCAACATTCCCTAGAATTCTACTCTAGACTTCACTCTACATGTTCTCCTGGGCTTCTTAAATCCTATGACCAAATTTCTACCTGCTACCACTATGTAATCAATGTTCTAACCTAGATCTGTATACCCAATCTCTCTGGAGTCCCAAATACAAATTCCCAATGCCTGTTGGGATATCTTCATGCATATATCTAGAAGAGAAGGCCCCATATGGCAGTTATGATTTGAATATAAAATGGTCTCATACTAATAGTGCTATTGAGAGGATGCTAACTTCATCAATGATTCTTCCACAGTTGAATGATTAAAAAGATGTGGGACCTGGTTGGAAGGAGTGGTAATAGGACGCATATCTTTTTTTTTTCTTCTTTTAACATTTATTTATTCAATTAAAATTATTTTTATTTTCATTTTATGTGTATGTGTGAGTGCCTGCATACACGCCTAGTGCCCATGTAGACTAAAGGGTGTTGAATCTCCTGGAATTAGAGTTAGAGATGGTTGNGACCCACATGATGTGTGTGCTTGGAACTAAAGTCAGGCCTTTTATAAAATAGCAAGTGCTATTAACCGCTGAGACATTTTTTCAGCCCCTTATTTGCTGCTGCTTCTCTCTTCCTCTTCCTCTTGTGGGTGTACACATACATGCCATACTATGTATGTAAAGGACAGAGGACAATTATTGCTTTGTTCCAGNAAGTGCCTTCACACATGGAGCTATCTTGCCAGCCTGGAGGAATGTGTCTGAAGGATGTATCTTGTCCCCAGCTGTTTCCCCCTCCTCTCTCTCTGCCTCATATCTACCTTGAGGTGAACAGCTTTGTTCCACCATTCTCTTCTCCCAAGAGAATCTGTTTCTTCATGAACCCAGAGCAATGGAAGCATAGAACTAGACTAAAACCCTGAAACCATGAAACAGAACCATCTTCCTCATATGTCAGGCACTGTGCCTGATGAAACAGCCACCTAACACAAGGACTAAGCTAAGCTCCTTCCCTAGGATAGCTTGCTCCTTACAGAGGACTCAGTGTTCTCCCAAGACTAGACACCAGGCCCGGCTCACTTCTCCCTCTCTCACACCATCCTTACACCTCTCAGACTCTCTAGCCTGACATCAGCAGAAAGGAGGAGGGAGAGCTCTCGGGAGGGATTCCTCCAGCAAGAGTGAAGGCTCTCACATGAGCTTTAATGGAGGGGAGTTTGTCCTTGAAACAAAATTCATCAAATAGGAGTAGAAACTAGCAAGAGAACAAGGGTCACATGGTAAACACCACCCAGAACATTATAAACCTAGAAGGCAAATGTTTCCATAATATACATGTATAGAAGACAATGTAGGGCAGAAGATACCTTACCTTGACCAAAAGTATACACATGACCATCCTTGGTCAAAGCCACAGAAAACTGAGTTCCACAAGCAACCTTTTTAATTCCAATTCCACAAAGGACATCAACTTTCTGTGAAATAAAAGCATAAGGCATATGTTCAGAAGGAAGAACAAAACAAAACAACTCAGGATTTTCCTACTGCATCTATAACATCAAGGAATGTCTNCAATAAAAAGGCCAATTGTCATTGACTTGTGTTACCCAAGTCATATTCCTAAAGATTATTTTCTGCTACTGCTCAAGGTGGTAACTGAGTGCGTGGGAGAAAGTATGCAGAGGCTGGGAAGTGTGGCTAACATTCTCAGGAACTCATGGGAAGTGGAAGCATTCCACCGAGTAACAGAAACCAAAGAAAACCATGATCTTTTAAAGAACACTGCAAGATCCTGTGAGACCACAAGCAGCTAGCTGTCATTTTGCTTTCCTTTTAGTTTTCCCAGGTGATAAAAACTGCTTTCTATATTCCCTAGAAAGGAAGTTTTCTGCTTTTCTGCATCCCTATTTGAATATTCTTCAAAGCAACTATTAACATGTCACAGGCTATATATGACAGCAAACTGAACTTGAAAACAAAGCTGGAAATCATGTCATGATGTTTTATTAAATATGTAAGGAAAGCCCACAAAACAAAGCTGTACAGAAGGTCCGCAGAAACAAGAAATCTAAAATGAAAATAATTTTTCCTAGTTTATTTTATATGCACTCATTTATATATATATATATGATGCACAATTCAATGGCAAAAGCTGAAACAGTAGCTGCAGGCAGAGCTGTAAAAATCTGCCCATGGGTCTCTCCCTAAGGACCCTGGTGGTCTGGTTCCCTCTTTATATGGGACATAGTCACTCAGCACTCAGCATGTCTGCAGAGACAGAGGCAGAATGTTTACATCCATTCTCCTTTAGTAATGGCGTATTTAAGAGTCAAGGTCTAGAATGTTGGACATTTGAGAATAAGCAAATGAAGGCCTTAAACACTCATTACAAACTACAAAAATGTTCAAGCTAAAGCACTTCCAATTTAAAAGAGGTACTGATACAAGTAAAACCTAATTTCTATTATATTAAAACTGAAGTTCAAGGTAGTGACTGACCTGAGGGGAAGATTTTGCAGTGGAATTTCCTAAGCCCAGTTTTCCATAGTCTCCATCTCCAAATGCCCACACCATGGAGCCATCTGCTGACACTGCCAAGGTGTGGTTCAGCCCACAGGCCACCTGAAGAAACAGCAGAGTATTCAGTGAGCAGATCATCTGACCTGAACACAAACTCTGTAGCTAACTAAAAACATAAAAATACAAAAGGCAGGAAAAAAAGTACATATAACTGGGCAGTGGTGGCCCACACCTTTAATCCCAGCACTTGGGAGGCAGAGGCAGGTGGATTTCTGTGAGTTTGAGACCAGCCGGGTCTACAGAGTGAGTTCCAGGACAGCCAGGGCTACACAGAGAAACCCTATCTCGAAAACAAAAAACAAAAAAATGTACATGTAACTCAGAAATATTCATTGAGTCCACAGGCTGTCTCAGCAATGACGTAGGAAAAGTCAAGACATCTTACCCACTATTGAGAGTCACTTTTAATGTGTTTATGCACACAGGGAAAAAATTCAGCCATCCAAATCAACGCTGCCACTCAGGAGCAACAAGAAAGTTGTACTGTGTAAAGGTAGTTTTGTTGTTGTTGTTGTTGCTGCTGCTGTTGTTTGCTTGTTTGTTTGAGATGAGGTCATAATATATAACCTAGGCTATGCTTGAACTCTTGATTCTTCTGTTTTATCCTTTCAAATGCTGGGATTACAGGTGTGTGCCACCACATCCAGCTTTTTAAAAGACTTTATAGCAAATTGTGGTAGTACTTTATCTGCAGTGTTTTTTAAACAGTCACATCCAAAAATCAGAAGTCAAAAAATGTGAATTTTTCACATTGAGAAAGAGAATCATAAAAAATTATAAAATACGTCACACAAAACATACAGAGTTTAAATGCAACTAGAGATTCTGGCCTTTCTGACAGAAAATATCTAAGTGTAAACAGAAGAGGTAAGAAAATTACTATCAGCTAGAGCATCATATAGACTTATGCCATGCCTGTCCAATCTGATATCCCTCCAGGGCAGTCACTCTCTCTGGAAGTTTTTTGTTAGAGGTGTTTCCAAGACCCAGACGACCATAGTCACCATTCCCAAAGGTGAAGAGTTTGCCATCTGATGTTACCACTGCTGAATGCTTGAAGCCACAAGACATCTAGGACAGAACCAAGGAGAAAAAGGTTTGTAAGAAGAGAGTCTAGGAAAGAAGCCAGTCAGTTTGGGTTATGAATGTAGCAATATAATTGGCCTATAAGTGAAGATCAGGTAGTCTACCTGCCCACACAGCCCTCCTGGTCTGCCTCAGCATGTTCAGGAAAACCAAGTAGTCCCTGGAATAACTGTCAATACTTGTNACTGTGTACACTGACTTAGCCTAAAGGAGATAATAAGTGGAAAAATTTATAGTAAACCCCAGGCTGCTATATAATTTTACAATATTTTACAATATTATCTTAGATGACCAGTTGATCTAACAGACATGCACATCCCTTTGCAACAAAAAAGGATGGGGTTAAATAAAAGCTTCTCCTCTACCTACCAAGAACTGTAAGGTAGACCTAATCCTGTGGTGTTTTTTCCAAGAGCCTTGCAGCATCGTATCCTGGACCAAGTTAGCTGGCTTTGAAAAGTTAAGTCCATTTTAACATTAAAATCTATTTAATTCCTGAAAAGCTCAATAATGNGCCTGCATAACCAAAAATAGTGGATCTCTTATACTTCTCACGGAATCTGTTTTTATACTATTTCTGCTAGCTAAACTTCAGAATGCTATTTAATAACAACGTATTTACATTCAAAGGCAAATGTATCCATGCCATGCCTGACCTGTACCACTTCTTCTCCTTGTAAGGCCTCGATCTGCCTTGGCCGCCTTTGCCGGTCACTGTTCCCATGGCCCAGTTTGCCATAGTCTCCATCTCCCCAGCTAAAGACTTCACCACTTTCTGTCAGGGCCATTGAGTGCCCATCAGAGCCACAGGAAGTCACCAGCTGAGTCACCACAAAGCCTAGAAGATAGCAGAAACACAAGAGGTGTGAAATGGTAAAAAGTTATTCTTGCAGCTGCTATAGAATGCCCTAAGATTTGAAAAGCCCCCAAATGGTACTGTGGAATAAGAAACTTTTTAAATCTTTAAACCAAATTTATAGATATAACCTGGCAAAGCTGGGAGCAGTCACACAAACTGATGGAGACAAGGGAGGGTAAGAACAGCTGTTTAAGCCACTAAGGGTGAGGATAGTCTAGCCACTCCTATAAACACTTTAAAGGGATTGTCTCATTTCTCCTTTCACACAAATCTAGGGGGCAGACACCAACATCCCCATTTTCTATAGTTGCAGAAATTGAGTTGCAAAGTGATATAGTGGCTATGCAAGGTTCCTGAGCCAGGGACTAGAAAGAANAGGTAGGAACCCAGCCTGTGTTCCCATCTACACTACAGCACTCTACCACCCAGGTGTGCAGGAACTTCCTGTGAACTCACTGGTGTGTCTTAAATAGAACCATTTCCTTAGAGTCCTCTGTGTTCTCCATGGAACAGACATGCTCACCTTACAGCCTGGGGTCAAATACATCCTAAGATAGCTATGGATGCAGTCTAACACATTTGCAGATGACATCGTGTCACATGTTCAAAGGTCGGGTATCCCTTATTGTAAGCTTTGGGATCCATGAGACCCTGTAGCTGTTTCTCTTGAGGCATTCTTTCTAAAGTCACACAGAACTCTGCCAGAAATGCCCTTTAAACTCTCTAGCACAGCTGGAGATTTTCATGTGGACTGGTTTTTATGTTAATGAAACACATACATGATTCCCTAATTACAATTTATTTAAAACTTTTTGTTTTCCTTGGATCTCAAATACATACATGCTGCTGGATTCTAGCACTCCTACTTAAGAAATAGCTTAAGATGTGGAAATTTAGGCTGTATGCATTACCTAACTAGAATCNAGACATTAAGCAAACCCCACAAGTTCACCAAGTTGACAAGAATGCACACAGTCAGGTCACAGTTTCTAACCATTTTAAATTCAGGGTAGCCTCACCTTGCAGGGCTGAAATAACAGTCAGTACATGAAGGTCATCTGAATTTCCTTGCCCTAATCTGCCATAACTTCCTTCCCCACATGCCAACACTGTGCCATTGGCCTGGATGACAAAGGTACAGTTCTGACCACATATAACCTAGTATAAAACACAGAATAAAAAAAATCCTTATTTGGGTTGGACATGATCAAGATATACAGTGTACATGCATGAAATTATCTAAGAATAACATTGCCTCCCCATTACGCTCATTGTTAATCTCTAAGTTGAGACATTTTAGGTGATCCCATGCACCTGAGGATATCTCTACCAGTTCTTTTCTCCTTTCACCAAAGCAGAAAAGCTGGCCTAGCTGTGGCTTTCCTGTAACCTTTGATTACTANAATTCTGGTAACAATCAAGGCACATATGAGGCCCACCTGGGATANTTCATGAGATTTCAGCTAACTTTGCACAGCTAAACATAGATAAGAGAAGAGGAAAGGTGACAGAGAACTTAAAGCTTGGTGTAGAAAGAGGCAGAAACAGGAGGGGACTAAAACAGGGAAGAGCAGTGAAGCCTGGGACAGCTTAGGTAGGAGAGCTGAAGTGAAATGAATGGCTTCAAGGACAGTGTGGGAACACAGTACCATGACTATTGGATGGAGAGAAGAATATCAAGGAAGTCTGGCTAAAGGTTCTAGGTAGTTCATGGTTCCCAAAGAGAACAGTGATTAAGATTAGCTCAGCTTCCATAAATATATACTGCATTGGCCTAATACATTGTGATATTAATTCACTATACTTGGAAGCAAGAAAAATTTATAAACTTCTTAATAAAATATCTTGAGTACAACAAAACCTTAGCAAGTTTTCACTTGGAGGCTACATATGAGGTTCTTTAATGATTCACCACAATAGACTATGAAACNGACAAGCTTCAACCCAAAATAAGTTCCTGACAGCAATTGGAATTCCTACATTTCTTCTCTATTCTTCACTCTGCTAGTTACCTGTTGGGCCTGTGAGAATGAAGGAGCGGTGGCTGGTACCATTACATTTCTTCCAGCTTCGGCCAGCTGTCCATGCCTGCCAGCACCCCATAAGTAGACATCACATTTACCTCCCAGGTGCCAGTCCTAGAAAACCCACAGGCACCTAAAGTTAGGGTTATCCAGTTGCTCAAACAAATACATACTGAGCACAATCANGTGACAACCATTACAGGAAACAGAAGGACACAGAAACACATGCATTTACAATCAAATGACTGACTGAAACCCACCACATAGTAATCTTATCTTTACTGACCTCAGGCCTGGATGTTGCCCAAGACATAATTTGTTCATCCATGCCATTGATCCACTTGCTGTTATCCTGCAAGACAGAGTATACATCATAACCAATGATGCCTTGTCAGGACTTAATCTGCTCCTGACTAGTAAAAAAGCTTCCTTTCTAAAGAACATGGTGATATTAGGAAAAGTCAAGAATAGTTGTTCTTATTTTGTTTTGAAAAAGACAAGGTCTTGCTATGTTGCTCAGGTCAGCTGGCTTCAAACTCTTGGTCTCAAAATTCTCTTGCTTCTTCCTCCTAAGATATTGGGGCTATAGGCATATGCTACCCCATCCAGCAACTCCATTATCATGGTAATTTCAAACCTGGATTTTGCCTTCTAATATTTACTTTTATTATACATGTTTTCACTATCACTGTAGCCTTGGTTCAGTGCTAACCATTTGGGGCTGGAGAGATGGCTCAGGGGTTAAGAACATTGGCTGCTCTTCCAGAGGACCCGGGTTCAATTCCTAGCACCCACATGGCAGCTCACAACTGTCTGTAACTCCAATTCCAGGGGACCTGATACCCATGGCATAACACCAATGCACATAAAATAAATAATAAAAAAAAAAGACCTGTTTAAAAAGAAGAAAAGCTAATCATTCATGTTTACTGAGTACCTATGGGGGCAAAGCCATGTATAAAACACACTGCTTCCCTAGATTCTTTGTCTGGTTTAGTGGGTAAGTCTCATCACTGTTTTGGGCTTCAGTTTCCATATCTATAAGATGATACTACAGCCAAACGGGGTTCAAAAAAACTTGGTATATGCTGTTCTATTCTACTCTACCCTATTCTAATTTATTTCCCTCCTCTCTAATTCTATTATTTGTATGTGGTACTGGTGCTGGGGACTGAACTCAGGGTCCTGTACATGTCAGGCAAGTGCGCTGAGTATAACATCCACAACACCATGAAAGACATTTCTTGATTAAAAAACAATACAGTCAGATAATTTTCCTGACTGTATCTAATTCAGTTATCTGTTGTTGTATTTACATTTTTATATTCAAATGTTTGCATAGATAAACCTTAATTAAGGTTAGGTCAGGTGCTGGCTTGCACCACCTACATTGGGATTTTACCTTTATTACCATTTCTGCAGCTAGACACTATCAGATACAGTAAAAGAGAAAGGGCACTGAATGCTCTTCTGTATTCTCACTTGACACTGATTACTAGTATGTTTAGAGTGTGGAGTAAGTCAGAATCTCTATGTGGCATAAATCTCACAGTGACCAGAAGAAAACTAAAAATATGTATGATTAAAGCATTTGACAAACACCTACAGATGAAGATAACAGAAAAGCATGAAACTAGGGAGTCAGCAGATCCAGAGGGGCTCTGTCATCAGAAACTTGAATAGGCATCCAATAGCAAAGTATATTCGGTTTAATACAAGGGCATGTCACTAGCTAGTCAAGCCAGCAAAATAACTGTGGCATACCAAGCAGCCATGGCACAATCTCCACTACAAAGAGCAGCTGACGCCTCACTTACCATGAGGAGTACTAGCTCATCCTCGGGAACAGGCTCTAGATCTGGGACAGTAAATGACTCTGGAAACTGTGCTCCATTAGTCAGGGCTTCTGCAGCCTTGATGGTGGTTGAGAAGCATTCTAACCAGGCCCACTCATTAGGATTCCAGGATGCAGGGTCAGGGGGGCAGTTCTGATGGTGTGGTGGCACTGGAGGGCTACACAACAGTTGATCCAGATGAAGCCCCACAGCAAGGGAAGCCAGACATTGCATGTAGGGGCTGTGAACAAGCTGGTCGCCACAAACCACATGAGGCTAAGAAAAAAAGGAAAAAAACAAAAAGAATGACATGTTAAGGAGCCTGTGTCAGATATTCTGAATAAACTTAGGTTATGAAAGTTTATAGAGGTAGTAAAGAGAATTCTACATATTCTTCACTCAATTTTCTCTAACATCTTCTATATAAAATAACTTATATAATCATACAACATTCATCAAAACTAAGAAACTTATGCTGGCACAATATTGGCCAAACTAGAGCTTTATTTGGTTTTGCTACTCATATCCCTTTGTGTGTGTGTGTGTGTGTGTGTGTGTGTGTGTGTGTGTGTGTTTCCTGACTATAAACAAGGTAGATAACAACTAAATCACAAAGACCTGACTCCTCTCACACTCTTCCTTTCCCAAGAAAACCTTGGCAGTCATCAAAGACAAACTCTCTCTTATGGCAGTCTTTAATCATGGCAGAGCAAATCCATCAGAGAGACCATGAAAATTAAATCCAGGCAAATTCCTCACTGAAATTACTGGGTACGGAGTGAATAAATCATCTGAAAANGACTATCAACACTACACATTTGGGGGCTATAGTTTCATTTTACTNAGGTGAAAATAAAGAAAGAATAGGCTTAAGATTACTGAACAACTACATATGTACAAGTGACTTCATTTTTGTCCCAATAAGCTGCAATTATTTCCCTCAAATGTCATGTCTCTGTGGGAGGAAAGAGTGGGGTGGAATCCAAATTCCAAAATACCAAGTACTATGGGAGTTAGGTCCATGAGTTACCTTTTCATAGGCATATTGCTCTTGAAGCATCATGGGTAGCCGCTCCAGAAATGCTCTCATGCAGGGTGCCATGTTTAATCCCAGAACACCTTGTTGTTTCAGGGCTGTCCTGCAGGTTGCTAAAACGTGATTGGCAGAAGCCCATTCTGCTGTACAATTCACAACCAAAACATCCTGGTAGAAAAATAAATCATGCCATATGAGTAATTTGTTTAAATAAAAGATTAAAAAAATCATGCCATCATCAATCAACCTGAGAAATTCTCTCCAGTAATTGGATTAAATACTTTTCCTTTTTATATAAAAAAAAATCTATGAAACTTTAAAACATCCTAATTTTGTTTAAGTAAAACAAGTGAATAAAACAAAACAAAATGAAACGAAAAACATGTGAGGTGAGCCACCTTAACAAATTTTCTTTAAAAACAATGTCAATTATNGCTAGTTCACAGGACTTGTAAGACTAGGCATTCANTACACTTCACAAATCTGACATGACTACAGGGACAGTAGTAGAAATAAAAATAGTTGTTTCCTTAGNAACACAATGCAAAAGCCCCAGAAGTGCCCCTATTCAGGAGACTCCATGGCTGTTTGTACTGCTTAGGGTGCTACATAGTATATTGCTAATCTTAAAAACATCCTAGGCTTGGTTAGTTTTTATTTTTATTTTTAGTAGAACCATTCACATAGGATTATAGCTTCTTTTAACACCATTTAAGCACATAAAATGTAAATCAAACAGCACATTGGCTTTGATCTTTGAGAGTATGACAACCATTATTGGTGTAATACCATACATCAGATTTTTTTCACAGCAGGTGACTAGCACTTGTACTAGAATCTTAAATTCCAAAGCCATGATAAATTTTGGATATTTAAATGTTTTTGAGGTTTTTTTCCGCAGAATATTCTTTTGAGATAGTTTATTGCTGTCAAAATTCATGTGAGAAAATCAGAATCTACTTGTGTCTTCCAATGGAACAAATTAAAAAAAAAAAA
>LZPO01027369.1:121803-137147 GCA_001675575.1 Neotoma lepida
AACAAGTAGTGTTTGTAAACAGGTTTCAGTACCTCTCCATTTTTCCCAAAGGAAATGGTCCTGGCTTCCATGTCTAACACACAGGTAATGAAATCTCCTTGAGTAAAGCTGGACAGCGTCAGAGTCTGCTCTCCATTGTGATAGAGGTTACCACTGTAAGCCCTATAGAGCCACATGTCTGAGGTAGTGCGGTGATTAAAATCATGTACTGGCCAACGAGAAACTCCAACACATGTGCCCTCATTACCTCTATTTTCCTTCACAATATAAAACTAAAAAAAGAAAAAGAAAAAACAACTCATAATGTTCATTAGTACTGAAAAAAACTATGTGCTGTTACTACATTGAGACTTGGAAATACATTTGTAAATAATATTTATACATTTATGAGAACATATCAACTTTCTTTTCAGTGTAAGAAGAAAATAACATAAAAATAATAAATTCATCAGTTTATAAGGCAAATTTATTCTTCACCTTGTAAATATAAAGAATAACCTTTGGTACCTATAACATTTAAAGTAAATGATTTTAGCTTATAATTTAATTATGATGCTACGGGAGTATTCTAGAAAATTATTTGTAGACAGCTTCAACTTCTTACACATAGATCTTGTGATTACTCTCTGGATACACTTTATTCAGAAAAGATGGGAAACTACATGGACTAGCATCCTCCTTCCACTCTTAAGGACTGACTCAAGCCCCTGCTGGTGATAATCACTTCTGACTTACTGTGCTCATTCATCTTTCTGGTTTAGGTATGAGTTGTTTGGTTCTACAATCCTCACCTTTCTCCTGACATACAAGACATCTCCATAAAGCAATTTATTTGTTTAAGCTGGCCCCAGAAAGAGATTGGTATTTTCAAGGCTATTTATTGGATATATAATCAGGATAGAAGAGGTATATTTTGTAGTATATGAGTATATTGCCTGTGTATATCTCTACATCATGTGCATGCAGGAGCCTACAAAGATCAGAAGAGGAATCAGAGCCTCCAGAACTGGAGTTACACACGGTCATGAGCTTCCATGTGGGTGCTGGGAACTGAACCAAGTCCTCAGAACAGCCAGNGCTCTTAACCATTGACCATCTCTCCAGCCCCAACAGGTAGGTTTTTAAATCTTATTTTGGAAAAAAAAGTTAGAAATTTTGTCTTGACCAACCTCTAACCTTTCTGTTTAATTCTTTACAAAAAATTTTTTGTGTGGAAATTCTTTTGTCCCTCTTGCACGCAACTCATCTGTACAAAAGGTCTACATGAAAGTTAAAAAATGATCAAGATTGAAAAAAATTCAAGTTATAATTACTAAATGGGCACACCACATATCTTATAACACAGAGAAAAAAGCCCAAGGTCTAGCAGGGATGTAGAGAGGGCATCAAGCATTAAAACTGTTGCTAACTGTTCTCTCTCTGGAAGGGGAAAACTGGCACTGCCCTGAAAGCTGCTGTGATCACCTGAAACTCAAACTGATTGCTGAACCTTCCTCAAACCTGACAGGCTAGAAGACAGCAGGGGTAAGCTCCTACTTCTGACTTTCTCACAAAACACCTTCAAATGTCCTCAACACAGACAAAGTCAAAGATAACAAAATTCTTCAAGCTGACTGCTTGAGACAGTCCCTCTGAAACAGGGAACTCAACTAAACCATTCAAAATGAAATAGAAACAGACAGGAGAGTGGAAGGCTCTATAACAGCAGGCTACAATGGGGTGGTAGTGCCTTACTACCTGATGTAGAGGTGCCCTAACAATTATAAATGGTTGGCTTGTAGTATATTAACATATGCTCTATGGGACTGTATTTTGTGTGTGTGCACTCTATAATAACAGTAGCTCAACCCTAGACTGATCAGAACTGTGCTATGTTAAACTAATATCTAAACTAAGATTTAAAAGTTAATACAAGTTGAGCCTGGAGGCACAAGCCCATCATGGAAGTGTTTTTGAAAGACTAAGAAGGGAATCCTGAGCTAAAAACCAGTTTGGACTATACAGCAAGACACTGTCTCAAGAAACAAACATGAACAGCAAAATATTAATACAAAAACTTATTAATGGTGCCAGGAGTGGTGGTACACCTTTAATCCCAGCACTTAAGAGGCAGACGTAGGTGGATCTCTGAGTTCAGGCCAGCCTGATCCACATAGTGAGTTCCAAGACTCACTATGAGATAGGGCTACACAGTGAGACCCTATCTCAAAACAAAATAAAAACAAACAAACAAAAAAATGTAAGAATGAGCCACATGAAATTCAACTAGCTAAGTCTAAGACATCTAAATAGCACAAGTCAATATTACAGTTTGGACNCACCAGTTGCATGGGGTCCTGTTAACAGTTTTACTGTAATGCATGACAGACAAGAATCAAAGAAGTAGACTGAGTACAAAAAGAGAGTTAATATAACAGAGAAAGTCCTGCTTGTAAGCTGGCCTTCGCCTGGCACTCAGGAACCTGACCAATAAACTATTCCTTCCATTGATTTAAAAACAAACAAACAACAACAACAAATCCAACAATAAAAACAATAACCTTCCTCAACTGATAAGGCTGGGTTGCCTGCCCACAGTGTTTTTCTATTTCTAAGTACTAAGACAGGTCACTTACCCTCTTTTGTTCTGGGAACCTAAAGTGTGAACACGTGTCATGCAAAAGGTAATAATAAGCCTGCTCCTAGTAAAAGCCTTTGGTGAGGTATCTCTACCAGATTTCACAGGCAAAAACAGGACATATCTGATGGNGTATTCTCACTAAAGGAGGAATTGTGTGCTCTGTGCGACCCCTTTATTTCACATGCTTTTAACCCCTCGTTTTAAAATGTAAGGCAATTTTAGACTAGAAGTGTTACATAAATAGCAGAGTTCATCTATCTCCTTTACTCAGCTCCCACTTACAATACCATGACAGAGCATCATTTACATAAAACATAAGTCTTCCCAAAGGTTTTATTTTTTAATTAAAGAACCAAAAGAAATGGGACCAAAATACTTTTTAAAATATTTTTTGAGATTGTAATATATCATTTCCCTCTTCCTTTTTCTCCCTCCAAACCATCTGATACCCTTTCTTGTTCTCTTTCAAATTCATAGCCTCTTTTTCTTTCCTTGTTATGTGTGTCTGTTCCTAAATACACAAATACAATCCATTCAGTCTGTATAATGTAACTTCTATTTAAGTTTCAGGGCTGACCATGTGGTGTTGGAAAACCAATNGGTGTGCTCTTCCCTGGGGAAGACTATTTCTCCTAATCTCAGCATTCTTTGGCTACCTGTAGTTCTTTGTCTATGGTTGAGACCTCCCGAGCTTTCCCCCACAAACATGTTTTTTAAAAACCAAAACTACAAAAAAACAACAATAAAACAAATACTAAGAATTCTCCTCACCTTCCACTGATAGCACCCAGAAGTTACCCCGGTTGATGCCAATCCATATCCTTTTCCTCCACTCCCATGAGTTAAAATCTGTCCATTTTCCACAATGCAACACTGAGCTTTCTCTGGATCAAAAGAGACTTCTTGTATGGGGAGATTTTCATCCTCTTCCTCCAGCTCTCCTTGCTTCTATCAGAAAGGTGGCTGGGTCAGTATTTGGGAGTGAAGAGATCTCTAGCACATTCTTTGGCTTTATCCCACAGGTATTACATACCTATCAGCTTTTAGATACTATGCAAGGCAGTAAGAATACAGTGCCTATAAAGAGCTTGTTCTTCATTTAGGGTACACAGACTAATCAAGTCAGTTACATAGTGAGACTGGAATCGAAGTTTTTCACTTCAGGAATAACTAGAAGCTGGGGAAGGAACGACTGTGATGGAGCTAAGAATGCTACTGTTAATATACTAAGTAGGAGATGTCTATTTGGTTATCATTCAAGCGTGAATTAACAGAAGATAGAATTTAAAATTTAGGCATCAATAGAGCCAAATAAGGCTTCTTTGAACATGGAAAAGAGAAGAGATGTGATGGGGGGATGGGGTAGTTAGGACTAGGTCACACGATAACCCAACACTTAAATAGAGGAAGAAAAACCTAGAAGAATAAAAAGCCATTTTCTAAGGTGGAAGGAAAACTGTGAAATTAGGAAAACTAAGCTAAGAATTTATGTGTATAAAGTAGAATCTTATAAATCAGTGGAGTCTCATGGCTACAAGGATGGGTACTCAGAAGAACCAAGTAAGATATGGACCAAAAGGCAAACAGTGGGCCCTCTATATCCCAGGTTCTACATCACAGATTCAACAAACCACAGACTAGAAATAGATTTTTCAAAAACCAACTGCATCTGTACTCTTCTCGTCACATAGGCTATATGGGACACAACTCTTTACAAGCTTACATTGTTTATGNATTAGAGAACCTAGAAATGATTCAAAGTTTATGGGAGAACTGCATCCGTCACATATAAATACCATACCACTTTATATATGGGACTTGAGCATCAACTGATCTGGGAAAACCTGGATGGTCCTAGAACCAATTCCCTACAAATAGTGGAAAACAACTATAAATATAATGTTAATACTTTATGGAATCTGGCATCTTGATGGGTGATAAGTACTTAAGACTGAAGAGAAAGTGAAAAGTAAAAAGTAGCTGATGTGTAGTTTACTCCTTTGGGAATCTTAGTAGTGAGGACAGGAGAGATGATCAAGAAAGCTTCATGGAAAAAACTATGATTTGAGAAGTGAGGATGAGAAAAGGCATGACTGGAAGACTGAAGTGAGTGGTAGTCAGTGGAGAACATGACAAAACACACAAAGAGGATGTAGAGCAAATTCTACGGCAAGGCCCCTCCCTCATAGTAGGACTTTATACCCAGAGACAGAGATGGGCACTAGGATATCTACTTGTGAGGCTTAACAACACTTTCCANGGGAAGAATTGATTACCTGTAGTTTTATTTCTTGTTCTTTTTCCTTTATTTGAATAGCATGTTTGGCCTGAGCAATGGGAGTCTCCCACATACAATCCGACAGAAGGGAAAATAAGCGTTCAACAACCTGGTGTATTGAAAGGAAAGAAAGATAAAATTTATAGAGAAATGTTACATATTTTTATGAGCTATCATATACTGTAATATTCAATGGCACATGAAGATTGATTATACTAATATCCAACAGCTANTTCTGATGGTTCTATNTGGAATACTTCTAGATTTAAAAGATCATCAGCTCAATAAAAAATGGCTTGTTTTNATGTTTTCTCTCTAGATACAGANGTCTGTTTTGGTTTCATTGTCTCACACATTTCTCTCTCTACCAGAAATTCTAGACTGTCCTTTCCTTTTGACTTTACACGCATTTTCTACTCCTCTATTTCTTACACTCCACAATTTATTTTCTTCCCCTTCCTTAAGAACAAAGGCTAAAGACAGCAATCTTAGAAGTAGAGACTACAATACTGAAGACAAGACACATTTACAACTAAAGAGACTGTAGTGACTCAACTTTGGGTGAATCACATTGCAGATGTGAGAAGCATTTTCTACCAATTAAAAAAAAATAACAAACCTGGGCCATTTGGTCATCTTCTACTCCCGATTCACAAGCTGGCAGCACGGCCTCAAGGACATGAAGTGCAAGGAGCCTCGTTCTTAAGTTACCAACTAGAGGAATGCCTGGGGGAGGGCAGCAGATCAGTCTTCTTGTTATCAAAGTAACTGGCATCCAGAGTTAAAATTAACTTCACATAAAATTTTTTCCCTAAGGCTACAAAGCAGTGTAAAAATGAAACAGACCTGCATTTTAACCTATTGTCACATTAATTCTGGACCCATTCTGTGTCTGTTAGTATATATATGTACTTCATGTACATGTTTCAATTTATGTCTTTATTGGACAAGCACTACAACCACATGTGTCAGAGGTAGAGTATGTATTTCATATACATTAATCCTAAATTCAGAGTCTGAATTATAANTCAGTTTAATGAGGAAACAGAGGCTCACAGANTTTAATAATTTAACCAAAACTTTAATTTAAACAATACTTTAGGCCGGGCGGTGGTGGCGCACGCCTTTAATCCCAGCACTCGGGAGGCAGAGCCAGGCGGATCTCTGTGAGTTCGAGGCCAGCCTGGGCTACCAAGTGAGTTCCAGAAAAGGCGCCGCCAAAGCTACACAGAGAAACCCTGTCACGAAAAACCAAAAAACCAAAAAAAACACAAAACAATACTTCAGTAGAAGCAGAATTTTTAAGAGGTCTGTGAGCATCTAAAGCCTAAGCATATGCTCTCATCCCCTTGCTCTAATCCATTTCCTATTTCAGAGCTTGGTATGGTTTTTTGTTTGTTTTTGGATTTTTCGAGACAGGGTTTCTCTGTGTAACAACCCTAGCTGTCCTGGAACTAGCTCTGTAGATCAGGCTGGCCTCAAACTCACAGAGATCTGCCTGCCTCTGCCTCCCTAGTGCTGGGACTAAAGGCATGTGCCACCACTGTCCAGAGACTGGTTTTGACATTTTTTAAGATTTCATACATGTACATATTATATGTTGATCACAGTTACCATTCAATGCACAGTAAATAGTTTGTAGTTTTCTAAAGTTAGAAAAGATACAGACAAAATTTTGGTGCATAAGTATGTACTCTTCTTATAGACATGCCTAATAATATCAGGTGAAAATAATTGAGTATCTTTTACTTTATGCTTTAAAAACATGATATAAACTTCATTTCATTAAAGGAAGCTCTAAGTTATCCTAGTTGATAAACATTGCTGAAGTATATTGAGAATGTAAACACATATAGTAATCTATAACATGGAATATTATATTATGATTCTGCATGTTTCAAACACATTAGGGAGGGATAATGAAAACTGTTCTGGAAATGGGTGGAAATGATACAACACAGTGAATATACTTAATGCATTGAACTGTATACTTAACTGGTCAAATTTTAATTTTTGTTATATATATTTTATCAAAAATATGAGGAAAGACGAGCAAATGGCTATCAGTAACCGGTATAAAATTAGCAGACTTCTAGGCTGGAACTAGGAATTAATTTTATACAGAACTGTCAGGCACCACAAAAACAGAAGTCACAATCAAGGCAGCTGAAATCACATCATGATAAAGGGGACAGACAAATTCAGTGCTGCCCTGACAATCTAAAATGTGAGGTCAAACTTGTAGCTAATTATGTACTATATACATCTCTACTTATTTTTAGTACATTTTATAATATGAATAAATAGGGCCAACTTCTCTAGAGTCAATCATAATTTCTCCAGTACCATTTGGCATTAATTCTTTACCAACTGTTATCCTCAAAATTGGCATTTTCTATCAATCAAATAAATAATCAAAAGTCAAAGAAGAAAAGTCTTGAAATCAAGATCAGGTGTCCAGTGTTGTTAAAGTTCTAGCATTATCTGAATAAAGGCAACTAACATACCTGACGAGCACTTCTGAGACGCTATGTTTAGAAGTACCTCTGTCCATTTGGGGGAAGCCATTTTTGATTGAATTGCTTTTGAAGACACAACTCTTCGAAGAAAAACTAAAAAGTCCCCTAGATGGAGTTCAGCTGCATGTTGTTTCCTAAGAACAGCTGAAAAGTGAAGAGATAAGTTTACATTTTAACTGAAAGGCAACAAGATAAAGTTTACCTTATCCAGCTTACACTTCGATTGCACGAAGCACAAATCTAACTCACAGTCCAGGTTTTCAAATAAACTGTCAATTTTTGAAAACTAGAGAATAGGGAAAGGTAAAAATTGAAATGGACCCCGACGAAATGTCTTTTATATGTGTGTAGCAGAAGAGTAAGCACGCTAGAATGTGTATGTGACAGTTACTCTTCATTATCAACTTNCCAGGTTTTGGAATCACCTAGGAGATGCACCTCAGGTGTTTCTAGAAGTTTAACTGAGGAGGGAAGACACACCCTGAATGTGGGCAGCAACCATGCCAGAAGCTGAGCCGCAACCCTCTGCTTCCTGTGTTTGTAATAGTGTGACTTTCACACCCCTGCTTTCTCACAGTCCTGCTGCGATGCCGTCTTACTCTCAAGCCAGAACTCAAAATAAATCTTCCCTACCTGAAAAGTTGCTTCTTATTGGGTATTTGGACACGAATACCTAGTANAACACACATGTATTTATTTTATCAATTTTTTTAAAGAATTGCTATTTCAAAAAGCAATGTACANTTAGTCAAGTCTAGAATTCCACTATATAGAGTTTTGGAGAAGATGGTCTGTAAATCTCTAAAAGTATATCAACAGGTGTATATTTACATGTATTTGACTAGGAAGAATGTTTCTAACTTTTATTATACACTTTCAAAAACAGAAAANCTTTGATTCTTGCTCTCCTGCCCAATCTCTAAGTATCATATTTCTAAAAGAGATCTTATGGTGAGTTGGCTCAGTGAGGAGGAGCATTNGTTTGTTTGTTCCCAGGGACTCTCTTGATAGCAGGACCTTTGTTGCCAGGGAACCTCATGGTAGGAGGAGAGAACTGGCTCCCGCAAGTTGTCCTGACCACCACCACACTCATGCAAGCTCTCTCCTTACCTGCCAGCAAAATGAATAAATAAATTTAAAATTAAAGAAACCAAAACATTATGTTCTCAGATCCTAAAACAAAACAACACAAACAAACCATATTCTAGAACTGAGTCTGGTTTATGGGAAGCCAACTCCATGTCTATACCCTTCCACACAATTCTGCTCTAACCAGTAGTCTCAGTTTCCAGACCAGCATCACCATCAGCCTTTCTCCTAGGATCACTCTCGATGTTTTCCTCTATCCTATCCACTTTAGGCCCAAGAATGAATAAAAAAGAAAAACAATGTAAGCAGAGCACCAGAAATAATCTCTCTCTGCTTCCTGACTTTGAAGCCACAGAGAACTATCCACTATCCCTATAGCACACATACATCCTTTACTACAATTACCTTTCACATTTGCTTATCCTGGCACTGTCCCATGCAGAGGAGGACTAGATGTGTGCCAGTAAGGCAAAAGCATAGCATGCTAGTTCTCAAGAAGAACACAACATGAACATATGTAACAATCTGGAGACAATTATCTACAGTGCTACTTTCAGAGAGATTCTGGAATGCTCCATTAAAGAATACAAAGAGAAGTCTCTTGTGAAAGAGAGGACTTCTGCAAAGGGACATGCTACACTGACAACAGACAGTCAGTAAACAGCTGTCACAGGAAGGAACATCCAGTACAGGAAGACTTCTCTTTTGCTGAGATGGGTGAACAAGACTATGACAGACCTAAATTGCTGGGGACAACTGGAAAAGAAACTAAGAATTACTTCTTTACATTTCCTCCAAACAGAACCTTGTCTCTTCTTTACTTAAATACAAAACAACTTTTTATAATATTAATTCGAAGAACACAGAAGTATGAGCCTGTCCCGTGTACTTCTGCTTCTTACTATAAGCTTTCCCCTGTACATCTCTTCAAGAGTCAGTTCAGAGGTTATTACCTCTTCCAGGAAGCCTTTTTTTATCCTTTGTATAACGTATGTACCCTATCTCCTACCTCCAGCAAGGATTTCTAGAATAAAATATTAAATTAGAGCCAAGTGTAGTGGTGCATACCTGTAANCCCAGCACTCAGGAAAAAAAGGGTGAGGCAGGAGGATCACAGATTCAAGGCCGGTTTGGGCCTGGAGACCTCAACTACAAAGCTGGTTGATACACCCTGATGATACACTCCTATAATTGAAATGAAGGATACACCTTCCTTTTAATTATGTATTTTAAAAATATTGGATGTTCTTCATACCTAAGCAGCCTGATTCTGAATAATTGACCATTGATGACTAGAGTTAGTCTCCCTCCCAGCCATTTTCAAAACTGGGCCCTCTCTCTAGGACAACTAGAGGGTAACCAACATGGCTGTTGTTATACACAGCAAGATTCAGTCATGGAAAAACTGTGTCTTTCTTTACTGGATTTTGAAGAATCCCAATTTTTGTTGTTTTCTTAGATGGGGCACTGCTATGTAGTCCAAGTTGGGCCAGAATTCATGTTCTTCTCTGCCCTAACCTCTCTGGTGCTAGAATTCTAGGCATGTACCAGCACATCCAGCTAAGGGTCCATTATCTTGGGGCTTTATAGGCTAAAAATTAACTCTATAACTCTTGCCTGTTCTCTGTATGTGCAGCACTCGGCAAAGACTGGTGAAAACCTGGTAACTTAACAGCTCTNTATCCCCCAGTGGATCTCAGAAAAGCAGAAAGACGCAGGGACACTTTGTTTTTACTGATCACCTTGTGGGTCTGCCTAAGCTCTATGTCAAGATAACTCTATACACGACCAAGAAAAGAAAACCTGCCACTGGCGTGGGATGGGAAACTAAAAGGCTAGTTCTCAGTTAGAACCACATATCCTCCTACATTCTGACATAAGAGATTTAGGTATTTCTTCTGAGATTCTTGCACTGTACTGTACCTGCTTACAGGTTTGATTCTATCATGACTCTGTATTGATGATAAGAGACAATGCTTTATCATTTTGCATCTGTTTGGTATTTTCTCTCTCTTCTCCCCACTTAAGTCAGCAATATTAATATGATCTAAATACCATTTAATTTCAAATATTATCTATTACACTATTAAATATTAACAACTACTAAACTTTCATTATGTGCCATATAATATTCTGTGCTTACATGTATCAAGCTATTTATTTAGTCCTTACAACAATCTTCACAAGTTGGCTCTGTAATTATCCTTATTTTACAGATGATAGAACTGGAGCAAAGAATGGTGAAGTAGCTTGCTCTCTTCTATCCATCCACCTAACCCAAAGGGACTTCTAAAGGGCTCCTGGAGTTACTTTAAGAATGAGACATGGTAACTCACAATCTTTTTGGAATAATGACCAATTTTAGACCTTTATTCCTNAATTGTATTAAAGACACAGGCAGTAGTTCTACTGCTTCAGGCATAAATTCTACTGGAAGTAACTCCNTTAGTTTCATATTCTAGGAAAAAAATGAAAGCCACTGCTCTCTGTTCCTAAAGTTCCTGTTGCTATGGCTTCTATGATATCATGGACTTAATCTGGAACTGTGAGCCAAATAAAACCTTTCTCCCCTAAGTTGCTTTTGCCAAGATATTTTATCACAACTGGAAAAGATACTAAAAACCATGTTCACTATAAAACAAATGTTGTATCAGCAAAAAAAATTATACTGGCCAAGTATAAGAAAGAATTTGGTTAGTTTGGTTCTGATTATAACCCAGTTGCCAACTTATCAAAGTTCCTACTCTCAAGGAACCATTCATGTCAGGACTGTGGTTAGAGGAGATTTGTTAGAATTAAATAACTCAGAAAACATCTTAGTCTTTCCCTAGGTAGCCTGGAGAAATCAGTCACCTAAAATCTAAGTCCCTAGAGCCAAGCTGAGCAGTAGTGTCAAGTAGCAGCCGAGTGAACAGAGCAGTGGAGGCTCAGTCAGAAGCTCATCTGAACCATATGTATGTGCAGAAAAAGGGTTGCAAACAAGTAAAAATCCTTCCTATCATAAGAGAAAGAAGCTGATGTTCTTATCCTATGCACACTATGGAGACTTAACAAGTACCTGTACGTAATAAGAAAGGAAAAAGCTTATACTACCTCTGAAATCTTTCTTCTCAGTTTCTCCACTGGAGTCAACTTTTTTTTCTTCTTCTTCACCTTCTTCTTCTCCAAAGGAGGCCATAAATAGTACACCAGTTTGGGACAATAAATTCTTCAACTGACTACAGAGCAGATCCAACAAGGACTGAACTACTTTGGGGCTCAGTTTATCAGCATAGGTTCTATGTGAAATAAAAGGAAAAATTAAGTAAAAAGAATAAAAAAGGGATAAATATTGTAGAAAAACAGGTCCCATCTAGTTCTTCTAAGACCTNTGTAATACTTACCCTGTAGTGATGGCTAGAATCTGGAGCAACCTTGTACTGGCCACTTTCAAAGCTGTGCTAAGCTGGGAAACACCAGTCTTTGGCAACAATTGCAGGGGCTGTCCTAACATGGTGTCTGTGCCACATAACTGTGACAATACATTCAGCAGACCAGTGGAGATCGCCAAAGAAACATCCACTGGCTGATAATGAACGCTGAGGGCAAAAACTGTAACCAAAAGAAGACGTTGTTGGGCTTCTGAAAAAAACAAAAATAGAGAGAAAGACAGTTGAGAATCTTTTTGAAATAAATAAACTTCTTTGAAACTAAAATAAGCCTCTCCAAACCATAAATAATAATATAAAGTACTACTCAATTTTCAAGTATTTTGCTCTTATTTGTCGGTTGGTCTACTAGTGTTAAACATAAAATAGAGCCAATTCTCTACCATGAGGTTATCCTCAGACCNAAATGTCCATCCTTCATCTTTATCTGTAGGAAGTTACTCACCGATGTGATGCTTGTTTGCTTGAAGGGCTCTCTCTAGAGTAGCAGACAGTTGTTGATAAATCTTATGGACAGCCACCTGGATTTCAATCTGAATATTTCTTTTAGCTGCTCTGATCCCATCCTAAATTACACAGTTACTTTTAAAATCAGCAATAATAATACCATTTTGAAAAAAAAAAAAAAGAAGTAACATTTTAGCCTTAGTCTATGCTAGAGCCCTATGGTAATAATTATCCACTAAATTATAGTATATGTAAGGTTTATAACAAAATTAGTTTAAAATGATTGGTAGTTGACTCTGTGTAGTACTCCTTCCAAAGCAACTTTGCCTATCTAAATAAAGAGATAAAAATAACAGTTCACAAGTGCCAGGTGAGGTGGTGCANGCCTTTAATCCCAGCACTTGGGAGACAGAGGCATGCAGATCTATGAGAGTTTGAGGCCAGCCTGGTACACAGTGAGTTCCAGGANAGCCAGGGCTATGTAAAGGGATTCTGTTGCAAAAAAACAAAAACAAACAAAAAACAAACAACAAAACAAAACAAAGCAAAATGTTTATAAAATTAAAAAAAGAAACAGAAACCAGAAGAATAACCAAGTCTAAGATGCAAAGTATTAAAATCCATTTTCCCAAATTCCAACTCCTATCTAGCTCTAGCTTATCTGGTTATAGATTAATAAAGCCTAAACCAACAAAGAATCTAAAAGCACAAATAGGCCAAGCGGTGGTGGCACACGCCTTTAATCCCAGCACTCGGGAGGCAGAGGCAGGTGGATCTCTGTGAGTTCGAGGCCAGCCTGGGCTACCGAGTGAGTTCCAGGAAAGGCACAAAGCTACACAGAGAAACCCTGTCTCGAAAAACAAAACAAAAAAAAAATAAAATAAAATAAAGTAAAAAAAAAAAAAATAAAAGCGCAAATAATATGATTGCTCACCTAATCCCAACTATAAAACTTACAAACTTAGCAAGATAATGACAGATCTTAAGTAATTTAAAAGTTTTTTAGAATTTTAACCTGGGTCATACACATTACCAAGTGTAACATCATCCAGCTGGCTCTGTAAAATGATAAAGAACTGAACACAGAACAAGGTGTCGCTCATGTCACTTACTTGATAGTGGTGCAATCGGCCACTCTCTCCTTTGGCTCCTGTGTGTCCAACAGTGCCTAAACCAAAACACCCTGCTAGAAACTGCAGTCTCACAGATGTGAGCAGGGTGGATGACTGAAAGCCTGAACTTGACCTGCTTCCTGTCAGCAAGATGCTACCCTTTTCCTCCATGCCAGACAATAGAGTGAGGATCTGGTGAAGTGCCTCCAAACGAAGCTTGAAAGAAAAACATTAGAGTCTGTCACTAAACTTAAACAAAGAATTCTGTATACTANAGGTAATATGTTATCTAGGACAAAGAAAGTGTGACATTTTCTAGGAATCTGTTAAGATAAACATTTTGTTATTATTGTTTATTAAATCAAGATGCATCTAAAGCCTCTTTAAGATATTTTAAAAGAAACCACACATACAACAGGAAGAGTAGATTTGGGTAGGTTGGTACTGAGGACTGAACTCAGGATTTAAAGTGCTCCAATGCTAAATAATATACCCCAGTTCCTAGAGTAGTAAATGTAGAATTTAGAGACAAGGTATCAAGGCCAGACTCTTCTACATGGTGTGTGTTCTTAGGAAAAGTCAAAGAACTTCATGAGTCAGTTTCTTCAAATGCAAAATTAGATTAACAGTTCAGTATCTAACCTACTCAAAGAGCTACTATAAAGTGCAGAGCTACTATAAAGTACACAAGATATAAGTAAAGAGGTCAAAACTACATAGTTTTATAAGGACAAGTAGAAAGATTATGTAGAATGAATACTCTTTAGCTCCAGAATCAGAAGTTCCTCNCCATGGTTTGTCCAAGGCTCACTTGAGTTTCTGATTCTACCTTCTTTACACACTACTGGAATACCCATCACTCAGCCTACCCTTCTTTGAAAAATAAAACATAAATTTCTACTTTAAAGTAGTTTTAGATTTACAGAAAGTTATAAAGACAGTTTTTATATGAAGCAGTCATCTCAACAGTCATGATCATAAAAATCCAAGTACTGATGATCAACCCTGAAAAAGGCTGAAGATGCTTTACATCCAGCAATATCAACTAACTACTCAGTCAAGATTAATTCTTTGTTTAACTGAGTTTTAAGACTTATTTCACTTTATGTGTATGAGTGTATGCCCGAGTGTANGTATTTGCACCTTGTGCATGCTGGTACCCATACAGAACATAAGAAGGGATCAGATTCCCTTNAACTGGAGTTACAAGGCAGTTTTAGAGCCACCTGAGTTGAGTATTGGAAACAGAACATGAGTCTCTGCAGCAGGTGCTCTGAATCACTAAGTCATCTCTCTAGCTCCCAATGAGATCAGCTAGCCAGAGCTATACGGAGAGACTCCATCTCTAGAGTAAATAGGGGAGGAGTGAAGAGGGAGAGAAAGAACAACAAAAGACTAGATTTCAATTTTAGATTAGATCCCCACAGTAATGATTACTACAGTAAAGATGAGCAAAATTTAGATTAAAAAAATTAAACCTCAGAACCAGGAAAATGGTCCAGTGGGCAAGATTATTTGCTCTGCAAGCATGAAGAGCTGAGTTTTAATCCCCCAGAACTTATACAAAAAGCAGGCACAACTATGTGGGTCTGTAACCCCAACACTGGAGATCAGAAACAAGTGAATCCTAAGAGCTCACTGGCCAGCTAGCCTTACCAAAACAGAGGTTCAGTGAGAGCAATAAAGCAGAGAGTGATTGTGGTGGTTTGAATAAAAATGGCCTCTAGCCGGGCGGTGGTGGCACACACCTTTAATCCCAGCACTCGGGAGGCAGAGCCAGGCGGATCTCTGTGAGTTCGAGGCCAGCCTGGGCTACCAAGTGAGTTCCAGGAAAGGCGCAAAGCTATACAG
>LZPO01027369.1:156056-172723 GCA_001675575.1 Neotoma lepida
TGGTAGCCCAGGCTGGCCTCGAACTCACAGAGATCCGCCTGCCTCTGCCTCCCAAGTGCTGGGATTAAAGGCGTGCGCCACCACCACCCGGCCCATAATTCTAAATTTAAGATAGCAATGTTAACTTAGTTTCCCATGGTGGTCATGCTACCCAACAGTTATCTAGACAGAAGGAAGAGTCCTGACAACAGATACTTGGAGAGTCACAAATATCTTAACTCAATAATTCATCTCATAAATTTCAATACAAAGTATAAATGAAAACTTTCAACTAGAATCATAATAAATATTTGTGATTCAAGCCCAGTAAATAACTTAGAAATTTCACAATAAAGGGATATTTAACAGTGAGACCCATATATCACCTATTTACTTTCATATGTGAGTTTCAAGTTGGAACCTCAAAAAATGACAAATTANTATTCTGATAGACTGCTAAGGTCACTCTCAAATATTCATATCCACAAATACTCTAAGCCAGTGCATGCTGAAGTCCTCTCTGTCGTTTATGCGTAACAACTAAATCACAAAGAGCAAAGGATCTGATATGCCTTAAAGTANGCACTGTGAAGACAAGCTCTCAGGCTTGTCCTTATAATTACAGGGTTGCGTTACCACAATACCAGGCTCTTTCAAAATCATCTCCTATTTGTTGTCATAATTATTTCTGGATCATCCTCAATCAAAGGTCTCAATCTTCACTTTCAGAGTGCACAATTCTAATTACAGGAAGACTGATATTTTTATCTTATAATTTTGTCCCTTTTTTTTCATCTTTTTCTACACTGAGTATTTTTAATACTTTCCAGTTCTTTTCTTGTTTTGTTTTGTTTTTGTTTTTCGAGACAGGGTTTCTCTGTCTAGCCCTGGCTGTCCTGGAACTCGCTCTGTAGACCAGGCTGGCCTCAAACTCACAGAGATCTGTCTGCCTCTGCCTCCCAAGTGCTGGGATTAAAGGTGTGTGCCACCACTGCCCAGCACTTTCCAGTTCTTATATGATTCTTGGATTTATTTTTAATCAATCTGAGGTATCTGTTAATGTCCCTGATAATTTCTGGCATCCTAAGTTAAACAAGGTAATCCCAATATAACTTAATCAATTAAAAAAAAAGTAGATTGCCTATGATATGGACAAGCCAGTTTGTCACTAACATCTATGCAGTCAAGGCTATTACTTAGCAGCCTCATCACATTTGATAAAAATGAGGTAAACAAACCCCAACTCTTTCATTCTTCCATCATCTTCCACTAGAAAACAAGCTAGCATGTTTTGAACATCTGTACTAATCAAGGCTTGTTGTTCTCTCATAAAAACCAGTGTGAGACTACCTCTGACAAGCTTGCAGGAAAACATAGAAATTAATTATTTCCAACTTTACCCATCTGTCTCGTGATGATGACCTGGTTTGAATAAGTTCAAGGTTCTTGCAAGCAAGTAAACGACTTCGAACTTTGTATACACAACGGTACACTTCTGATAAGCTTTTACCAGGTTGGTATCTAAATAAAGAACCAAAATAGAAAAGTTACCTAATTTCTAACATCATGAGAGCAAATATTTGTCTGAGGATAGTTTTTAAGTTACTTGCCGGCTTTCTCCACATGCTTGACTAAGTAAGTTTGTGTGTTTGAGAAGTGCTGCAAGAACAAATCTAGATACAGTGTCCAAGAGTGACTCATTACTTAAAGTTGCACTGTCCCAATCTGAAAATAAAAATGATACAAACATTTAAAAGGACCCAGAAAACAGTTCCAAGGTAATATTAATAGCTTTAGTTCCCCAACACCTGAATTTTATCAACTTTTTGAACAACTACTTGACAAATGCACATACTGTTTCAGGTGCTGTGGATATAGTTTTGAACAAAACCACAACTGTGATCTCATGGAATTTGAATCTTGGTGTAGGGTGTGGAGACAGAAATTAAGTNAATTTGACAGGCAAGGGCTAAGAAGAGAAACAAAGCAAGGCAAGAACTGGGGCACTGTGCTGTGTAATTACTATTTCATACAGGCTGCTCTGAACAGCTTTCTGATTTGAGCAGAGATCTAAGTGAAGCAAGGGAAGGAAGCTCATGGACACAGTATAACATTAGGATAACCATGTGCTAAGAACATGGCTTGAGGGCTCAGGAGGTCAGAACTGCTGGAGCAAATGGTACACGTACAAGACAGGTAGAAGAGGCCATTAGAGAACTGGTGGAGAATTAGATGACACTGGTCTTGCAAACCAGTACAAATCCTCTGGGTCTGACTTACAGGAAAATGGGAAGCAGCATTAGAGGGCTTTGAACAGAGAAATGATAAAATCTGATCTATATTTTCAAAGCTCTACCTCTTGTGTGGAGAACTAACAGACAGTAAAAGCAGATGGCACTACTGCAGTAAGCAATGATCGGGAGGCACAATACAAGTCGTGAGGAGCTGTCAGAGTCCACATAAATTCTGAAAGTGTTGCCAAGATCTGAAGCCAAGTTGAATTTATTAGTTGGAATATAATGAGAATGGAAGACCACAGAAATTTTGTGGGAAGGGAGCTGGAATCAAAGGTCTGGATTTGAATATTTTCCATTAAGCAGTCCAAAAATTGAATGAACTATTTACTCATGCATACACACTATATAAAAATTATGNATATGATAATTTTAAACTATAAATATAGATCCTGTGAGAGTACAAGTACATCTGGGTAATTTAAAACGTCTGGACAAAAATAAATATATATAATTGAAAACTCAAATCACAGTACTAAATAAAGAAAATTTGCCAGGTGTTTTTCCTCCCATTCTTTAATTCTATTTTGGCAGAGCATAGAATATATTATACTAAATAGAGTACAGACTCTTAAAATAGAGAATATTCAGCAGATCGAAAAAAAAAACAACATGGAAAAAACAAGAGTGTTCATTGGGGTTCTTATTTTGAGATATAACCCAGATTAGCCTCCAACTCACTNACACAGTGGAGGNTGACCTAAAACTGATCCTCCTGCCTCACATCCAGAGTGCATACAGCTATGCAAGAGCAGGCCCAGCTCTAACATGGGTCATTATTAAACACAGAGGCTAAGAATAAATCAAGGCTATTGTTTGAAATTTACATATAAAATTAATTCTACTGATTAAAAACACATTAGGAATGGAAATATCACCATATATTTGCATACTAACTTACTATTACATTTAATAGTATATTATATCTCAAATGGGTATTATTAGCACTCTGAATATGCAAAAANTTTTATAAATATTCAGTTAGCCTATAGCCTAGACATCTAAATATATATTCTCTAATTTAATGTTTCATAGAATACTTTTATAAAATGATTTATGACATAAAGTCCAACTTTAATACACTCAAGTTTCTTCAAATGGGATGTGTGTGGGTACAACAAATAACCTGGTGTATTTTCCACAAAAGGAAGAACAAATATTTTAAAATGTTACTTACACATGAACTAGTAAGTGCTGCAAATTAGCTATACATTTACCCACTTCCTTCTCTTTCTCTTACCTTTACTAATAGCATAATCCTGCATGCTGATCCAAAGGCTTCTGGCAGGCTCTTTAGAACAACCCAATGCCAAGTCTACATAGACAGCAATTTCAGGCCGCAGTTTGTAATCAAAAGGCTTCTGCTCTTCATTTCCTGAAAGAGCTACTTCTAATAGGCAGCTCATACATTTATCTATTAAAAAGAATTTCAATCTTAATAATTCTATTTAATTGTTTCTCTTTCTCCCTCCCTCCCTCTCTGTGCCACAGCATATGTGAAGTAGGAAGACAACTTGCAAGAGTCACTTCTCTCCTTCCACCCTGTAGGTCCTGGTGATGAAACTCCAGTTGTCAGCCCTGGCAGCAAATACTTTACACCCTGAGCCATCACCTCTCAAGTTCCCTTTTTTTTGGGGGGTGGGGGTGGGTGGGCAGATTTTGAGACAGGGTTTCTCTGTGTAGAGGTGGCTGTCTTGGAACTCATTCTGTACACCAGGCTGGCCTCAAACTCAAGAGATTTGCCTGCCTCTGCCTCCCAGGTGCTAGGATTAAATTTAGCCACCACCACCCACTAAGTTCCCAATTTTAAACTTCATAAATTTTATGACTGCAAATAAAATCTTATTTATTTACTCAATACATACGACATTGTGTACTTGGAGCTAATTTGAAGTAGACACTACTAATGTGAAGCCCTCTAATTTTTACAGTTGGAGGCAGTAGCACCTCTCTAACTCCTTCTGGAAAAAAATAAGACATTTGGCAAACAGAGGCCAGGAATGCAAACTATCCTACACATGAAGCACAACCTTGAAGAGTGTCATATCCAAAACTATATAGTATCGTCTTTGAGAAAAGTGTGAGCACAGGGAAAGAGAATACAACTTTTTCTTTTTAAGAGACTTAAAGGAAAGCAATCAGTTAAGAGTGCTTAAAAAAGGATCAGAGCTACCATGAACNATTTTCCACTCAATAATCACATTCCCACGGGTAATTCCCGATTCTTCAGTAGGAGCTCTAGCATTCAGAACCATGATTCTTCTTTTGGAAACAAGGGTGTTGCTATACTGTCTGGGCTGGCCCTGGAATCAGGATCCTATTACCTTTGTCTCCCAAGCACAGTAATGTCAAGAATGTACACACCCACAGCTGGCTCACTTCACTTTTCTTTTTTTTTTTTAATCAATGTTCTAAATGATGGTTAGGGTTTTAACAAGTACCAAAAGTCAATTTAATCCATAATAGAAATATTACATATTTACAATTTTATATAAACAAATACCTTTTCTTGATATAAATTATACAATTTTAATTCTCAAAAACTAAAAAAAAAAGTATTAAAACTGAAGTTTATTTTATTCATACTTAAGTCCCATTAAAAGGATCAACAGACACCTTTTTTACTCAGGAGATTACTGAGGACTGCCTCAGGCGTAAGTGCTAGGAGCACTGGAACTTTATCCTGCTAAACATCCCCTAAGAACTCCACAATTTAACTTTCTTTACTTCATATGTATCAGTCTAGCTTTCATTAGCCATAGTCAAAATCACTTTCTAGTTCAGAAGTAAAATGATGGGTACATATGATTATTTGAAAAAGAAACTACTTTCTTTACTCCTACTAACCACATTTCCATGCCTTTGTTTTTGGCCTTGGTTTCTTTTCTTTCCATCTTCCCTTTCTCCTTGTCTATCCCACCCCCTTCTCTACCTTGTGGTCTCCCTCCCTCCCATTTCCTCTCTTCCTCTCTCCATGACTTTACCTTGTATATATCTGAGTCTCTTTTTCTTACTAGAAACATAATAAAAATTAAATTTAACATAGGCTAGCTAATCCTACTCAATATTTCATAGAATCAAAATTAGAGGCCCAGAGATTAAAATACTAATCCTAGATAAAACTATTAGACCACATATTGAGACACTGAATAAGTCCTTGTTTTTGGTCTAAGAGNCAACAAAGTAGAGAAATGGGACATATGGAAGGAAAGGGAATTCCCAAAGACACTACAAAGGGAGGAATAAAACTTGCCATTCACACCTATGGGTAGTGGCTGTGCTGGTTAGTTTTATGTCAACTTAAAACTCTAGTCATCTGAGAAGAGAGAACCTCAACTGAGAAAATGCCTTCATAACATTGGGCTACAGGCAAGCCTGTAGGCTATTTTCTTAATTAGTGATTGATATGGTTAGGGCCTGGTCTATTGTAGGTGGGTCCACCCCTAAGCTAGTGGTCCTGGTTTCTATAAGAAAGCAGGCTGAGCAAACCATGGGGAGCAAGTCAGTAAGCAGCATTCTTCCTGCCTTCAGGTTCCTGCTCTCTTTGAGTTTCTGTTCTTTGATGATGAACAGTGACGTGGAAGTATAAGACAAATAAACCCTTTCCTCTCCAAGCTGCTTTTGGTCATGGTGTTTCATCACACCCATAGTAACCCTGACTAAGATAGTGTCTGAAAACTGAACACTACTCTGTCCTGATAAGTACTCTACCAGCNCATTCCATTTGGGGACGCAGTTTTGTAACCCCAAACTTCAGAATACAATCAAGTATTTTTTCTATAACTTGATCAAAATGAGTGAAAAGTACAACAGAATGTGACAAGGTTTGTACCTTTGGCTTTTTTGAGATACAGGGCTCCCACTGTAGCTCAACCCAGCCTGAAGTTATAGTGTATCTTAGATTAGATCATGCAGCAATTCTCCTGAACCAGCCTCTCAAGTGCTAGGATTACAGGGGTGAGCCACCACAGTTGGCTCTAGACCAGTGGTTCTCGACCTGTGGGTCACAACCCCTTGGAGTCACATGTCAATTTTTACATTACNATTCATAACACGAGGAACTGTAATTAAAGGGTCACAGCATTAGGGAGGTNGAGAACCACTGCTCTAGACCCACATTTCCCTATTTCAGTGGTTCCTCATGGTGTAGTGACTCCCAATANTAAAATTATTTTTGTTGTTACTTCATAACTATAATTTTGCTACTGTTATGAATCGTGATGTAAATATCTGTGTTTTCCNATGGTCTTAGGAGACCTTGTAAAGAGATCATTCAACCTCCAATGAAGTCACAATTCACAGGTTGAGAACCATTGCCCTACACCATGTTGCAGAATTTAACTTTTTCCTAAAAACTGTACAAGTTTAAATCCTCTTTATTACTAATGTGGAAAATGCCTGAGTTCTGTATTCAACACTTAGGTAAGAGATCTCAAAGGAGGCACAAAGAAGTACATGTTTCACATGCTTCAGAGAAACGTTATTACCCAACTGAGGAGTGTCCATTTCCACACCATCACTGAAAAGTGGTGTTTTCATCCAATATGCAGTATCCTGTTCCTCTGGAGATATGGGGGAGCCCTGAAGCATGCCACCAAGACACCGCCCAATGAGGAGAGCAATTGTTCTTTCCAGATCCACAAGCCACACCCAAGACTGGGCTGGCTGAGGTAATGACACACCAGCAGGGTCAATTACTTCTGGTCCTCCTGAAGAGACAAATCAGTAGTAATTGTGTCTTTATCTTTACTTTTAAACTTTAAAAGCTTTCTCATGGTCTCTAACCTATTATACTATAATAAGATATTGAAGAAAATAATTTTTCAAGGAAAATATGTAGCATTTTTTAAATACAAATTACCTGGTATATTAGACTAATTTAAATTTTACTCAGACATGTTAATCTAGCAAATAATTTTTCACTTACAAAGTTATTAATTTTAAGATAAATACTAAATCAGCAATTTATCTCAATGGGTTCTATTATACCATCTAGATCATATTTTACCATNTTTAGTCAGTCTTTGGGACTTTTTCTCCAAAACCAAANAAGAATTCACCAATAAAAGTGACACTATATCATTTAATGCTCTTCTGGCTTGAACTCAGAATTGTCTTATACTAAGATCCAGACCCAGGATTTCTTAGTGTATGCTTGTTTCTGGGAGTTCTTCATATGCACACACACACACACACACACACACACACACACACACAATATTAATAAGAAAGAACAGACTCCATAAATTTTAAAACTAGAAATAAAAAGGATATGTAGCAATGCATGTATAGGAGATTTTTCAACCCATAAATGAACACAATCAATTTTACACCAAAAAATTTGAAAGCCAACAAAATAATATTTTCTGGAAAAATAAAAATTTCTAAAATGAAATAGAAAAAAANCAAAAATTTCCACAATCCATGCACATACACAATAAAAAAATAAATAAATAAAAATATAAGCCATAAGGGCCAGACAGTTTCATAGATGAATTCCTCTAGCACATCAAGAAAATTTTTATCCTTCAAAAATTACTTCAAAAAACAGGAAAAAAAGTGAAGAATTCAACTTCATACTGTATGGTTAAAATGAGTTTTGCAAATTAGGCAGGAATAGCATGAGAAAGGGAAACCTTTAAAAAGTAATCAGTTATGCACCCAAAGAAATCCAAACAGAAGGACACTCAACTCAGCTGACATAAGAAAGTTCTAAGACACTTTANGAAAGCAAGAACAACCTTGAAACTGTCCACNTCAAGCTGAATTTGACCATTTCAATTCAGTGGTCAACANAATTGACCACTACTACAGCAAGAAGGGTTTTTAATATTCTCCTGTCAAAGTCCAGGAAAAAAACTAAGATTCTAAGCATTGACAAGTGGCTTTCTCAAGGTTACACAAGAAGTTACTAGCAGAGACTAAAAGCTAGAGCTTTACATGCCTCAGTCCNTGACTCTTTCCAATTTAAGGGGCAAGGGGATGACAATTCACTAACTTGAATGTCTTTAAGTTCTAGTGGTAAAGTTTCTTTGACAGCCTTAAGACAGACTACAATAGGTAACAATGGTACTCTTGCAAACACAAGCTATTGTCAACTGTCTAGAACTACCAGCATTGTATAATTCAAGGGTGAATTAGAATACCATGTCTAAAATCAAATGCACTAAAAAGATATTTTCTCAATTTCTATTTTAAAATTCAACCAGCTGCCTATATAACCAACAAAAATAGGAAATATGCTACTATCAAATAGATATTTAACATTAAAATATTTCATATTTATGACATAAAATGCTTAAATGGAATATAATGATCCACTGATTATAAATGTATCATTTCAAATACCTCAAAGGAAAAAAGTAATGCTGGCTAAATTATGACACAATTTTTCTATCTATTGTAAGACACATCTTAATTTCAATCCTGTTAAACTTTATAGTACAAAATGCTTTAGAACCACCGACCATAAAGATACTTTTTGTGATGCCCATAAGCAACTTTCTTAGCTAATCAATGTCAGTTGCCCATTTCTGTCTGTTCACTCTTGGAAGATAATCATATCTTTTTGATCACATGAAATGCCCACATAGGGATGACTTTATTTGCAATATGCAAGAAGAATAANCTTTCTCATGAGCACTAATTAACTTTTTACATACTTACCATGAAGAGGCCACTGTAATTCTTGGTCTTCTAAAAGAGCAGCTGCTGGCAGGAGTCTATTAAGGCAATCAAGAGGTGGCAAAAGATCGAGAAGGTGACTGAGTAAAGGACGAGCCACTGACACCGGGAGTAACAGAAGGGAGTTAACAATCTGGCAGAGCATACTGCCTGCAGCTGACACATAGATCACATCTGTGAAGGGCAAGAAATGCAGTGTAAATCAGTGACCTCAAACAAACTCAATAACATAAAAACTGAAATACTTCTTTAGTTTGGAAGGAGAGTAGACTAATTCAATAACTCTTTGTTTGTACCTACCTGATAGCTGATGTCTTATTAGTATTTACTATAGGAAAATACCACCAACAGACTCTTTGCAAACTTATCTTGCATGCTAACAAACTTGAAACACAGTAACTGCTTTCTTAAGATACATTATAATCCCACATCCATGAATTTATCCTTACTTTTGAATTTATTCAAATATTTGGAGTACCTACAACAGACGAGGTGGAGAAATAGCCATGACCAAAACAGGCCAAAGTTCCCACTTTCCTGTGATGTCAACATTCTAGTAAGCAAAGTTTTTTTTATATTTTTCTAATCTAAAATAATTTTTAAAATTAAGATCATCATAAAATATCTGACTTTTCATTATGGGCATCACTTTTTAATCAAATCTATTCTAATATTTCCCTGTACTCAGGGCCAGGAGGAATACTCACAAGTGAGCCCGGTCTGCGTGAACAATAAATTCACATTTCATACAGAACAACCAAACCACAGTGACTAATAACAGTGTTGGGTTCTCAGCTGATTTATTTCTTAGGAGAAACACTTCAGAGATCAACAATCAAGAAAATATTCAGTAGGCAACTATGCTCTGGTGCTCGGGAAAGTCCTCAGCTAGGTGNAGACATGGGAGCACCTCCATAGTGATTAAAGACACTCGGTCTAGATGAGGCTATTCAGAAAGAGAAGAGGATTAAAAGCAAAACTTAGAGGATCCCAACACATAAGNGCATATCCAAAGGAAGATGGAGCAAATCCTTTATCAAGTCCCAGAAAAACACTGGTCAGAGACGGAGGAGAAAAAAATAGGACTGCACTACACAGAGAAAAGCCCATGGAAGAAAGCATTACAAGAAGGAAACTGCAGCTGGGGGGTGGGGGTGCACACCTTTAATACCACCACTCAGGCAGGCGGATCTCTGAGTTCGAGGCCAGCCTGCTCTACAGAGTGAGTTCCAGGACAGCCAGGAGAACACAGGAGAAATCCTGTCCCGAAAAACAAAAATGAAAAAGAAGAAAAAGAAGGAAACTGGCCAGGGTGTGGTGGTAACACCAGCCTTTGGAAGGCTGAGACAGATCTCTTTGAATTTGAGAACAGCATATTCTAAAGCAGTAGCGACTGTCTCGAAAAGAAGGAAGGGAGGGAGAGGATGAGGGATACTGCCAAAAGATGCAGTAGATAAAAACTATAACTCACACCATAAGTGAACTGTTGGAGTCTGTATCATCCAATGCCTCTAAACTAGATCTGCCGAGACCGTTAGAGTCCTTTNGGTCAGTGTCACCCCTAAACCAGGGTGAAAGGAAACGACACCAATACGAAGGAAACTCAGATCATTTCCCTTCCACTCTGAGGTGTCAGGCACTCTTGAGCTTTTGGAAAAGTTCAATGACTCTTGCTTTATACCCACTGGTTAAATGTGAAATTCAACACCAAACTCACCTCTTAATTTTTCTCCAACACTGCCATTCCAAGGACTTTCTTTAAGTAAATTTGCAGAACGTGAATAAATATCTGTAGCATGAGGCAGCAAGAGCTGAAGATGTTTATGAAGCAATGCCACACTGCTTGAGTTCTGAGGAGAAAAAAATCCCTAAATTACCACCCTAAAAGATCCAAAGTATAAAAATAATATGGCATCCCCAAATACCTGAGTTGTAGATTCCTAGTAGAGTATCATGAAAAGGAAAGAACTGCATACCTCAGTAATGTTATTAATGTGGCAAAAAGCCAGCAGTTGTTTCTGCAGTGAACACAGCAGTTCATGAAGATGAGCGGGCTGACTGTTCTCTGACGGTGATGTTCCAAGAAGATATTTATCACTGTTCTTTTCTAGCTCTCCAAATGCTTGATCCTAAAATGACACATAATGAAGATTATATTTCAAATATGTTTTATAAAACTATTTTTATTTTTTATTCTTTATTACATGAGAAACACTTGATAAAATTCTAACATAAGTCTTTTTGTAATTTTAAGCTACATGTTACTTGGCCACCACAGTTTTTCAGATCTGACATGTTTCTCTTGTTGGGGAAGGACTCTAAAATTTTATTTACATTGTTTAAATGTTAAAATACTTTTACCTAAAAAGATCCTTACCCCTTTATTCTTAATATAGTGAAAAAGCAAGGTACCGTATAAAACCCTAAATTTCTTAAGAGGGTCTTCATTAAAATTTCGGCCAGATGAGTGTCTGGATGGCAGGTCTGAGGACCATAAGGCTGATCTGACAGGTTTCCATAGCCCATACACACAGTTGAAAGGTCAGCAGCATCAGAAGGTGAGCTATAGCCAAGAAGGGAGGCTACATGGGTATGATCTTGCAAACTTGTCAGAATTATATCCAGTTGCATTCTCTAAACAACAATGAAAAAGAAACATAATTAGCATAACATGCATTACAAAAGAGAGAAAAGGGGATGCAAGGAAAAAACTATACTAACAATGCTAATCCACTTACTAGCTTGATAAACAACCTTCAAGAAGTATATAATCATAGGAAAAACTATTCAATTAATATCATTTGGGAAAATGTAACTTACAGGTTTCTAATCTCATCCTTTATGATAAATAGCTAAAATTCCAAGCTAAAATAGAATAATGTGCATAATAATTTAAGCACTGTAAGTAGATAGAAATAGGAAATGCCAACAGATAAATTATACTCATGTTATTCAACAAAATTANTGATGACAACTTGTAAGATGAATCTCAAACGGTCTTATTAATTGAAAACACCAGGCCAGGTATTGGGGTAAATTCTGAAAAGTCAGAGAAACAGAACAAGCCACAGCCAACCTCACCTTGCCAACTCTCAGCTGATCTTGTTTCCTCAGACTGCAGGCTTCTGAGTCCTCACCCGAATGAATCTCAGCTGAACTGCTGCTCAAAGCCTGAAAGCTTAGGAGGCCTCTAGCTTCTGCTTCCTGCCATTACTTCCTGGGATTAAAGGCAAGTATCTTTCCCAAGCAAGACACAGATCTCAAGTCCCGGGATTAAAGGTGCATACCACCATGCCTGGCTCTGTTTCCAGTGTGGCCTTGAACTCACGGAGATCTGGATGGATCTCTGNCTCNGGAATGCTAGGATTAAAGGCATGTGTGCCACCATTTTCTGGCCTCTATGTCTATCTAGTGGCTGTTCTGTTCTCTGACCCCAGATAAGTTTTATTAGGGTACACAATATTTGGGGGGGAAACAATATAATCACCACAACAACTGCTTATTCTAATGTTTAAAAGAAATCACTTGTAATCTAAACTAATGCAAAATATTTACTGGAAAGCATCTGTGGACATTATATTGCCAGTAAGTACCCATGTTTCCCGTTAAATCTACAGCTCTACAATTGACTCTTCTACTTGGCTCAGCAAAGCATTTCTTTCCATGTACTTAAAATAATAAAAATTACAAATAAGCATACTCATGCCTCAAATGCTTTTTGCCAANGATGATCTTTTATTTTCAGATAAGCAACTCTAAGCATGGGACTAACAGCAATAACACAAGATTGATTTCAACTCAGCACTTAGAATAAACCAAGGGTATCTGGTTTGACACCATAATCAACACTAGAAAAATGAATCATGACTCTAAGAACTGACCCCAAGTAATGTAGTAAATCATCGTATGCATCATTTCAGGTTACTAGACATCTAATAATTCTTCCAACATACAACATCAAATAATCAGGATACACCAGAACTATCAAGTACTACTTTTGAACATATAGCAGCTTTATTTTCCTATCAGTCCAATTTCCTGTGATGTGACTGGTTTATCTATATGCAAAGGCTTACCTGTCCTTTCGATAAGCTTTCCCATCTATCAGGTCCTTGGGGTAAAAGAGAATGAAGTAATTCCATCCGTTCTCGTAATGGAGGTAACAGCATGGTTGCTCCCACTGAGAGTGTTTCAATTACCACCTAATAATCAAAAACAAAACAAAAAAGAAAAAAAGTACATTGATCGGCCTAGATCTTCTCTTTTTTATAGCAACATATGAAAAGTGAATGCACTAACTGTTGAGATTATACAAGTCTAAAAGTGTCATGTGAAAACTGAAAATATGTGAGTCTTTCTTTAGTTTAGAGGGTTTAAGAACATCTGCTGGGTGTGGTGGCACATCCCATTAATCCCAGAACTCAGAAGGCCGAGAGAGGCAATTCTCCGTGAGTTCAAGGCCAGCCTGGTCTACAGAGTGAGTTCCAGGACAGCCAGAGCTACACAGGGAAACCCTGCAATTGTAGATATCTAGTACAGCTGAATATATCATCTAGGTAAGGCTTCAGGCCAGATTCTATTCTCTTACCTCTTGGATTTCATCTGGGACAGTTGAGTCCATCAGCCTGAAGAGTAAATTTCGAAGTGGACCTGCCTGTCTCCCGAGAATACTGGTAGCCACCCCTCCCGCAAGGGCCAGGGCCAGGTGATTTGAAAGCAACTTCAGGCACAGCTTAAGAAAATTATGGTGTTCCCTGAAACAAAACAAGCTGTTGTCAATTTCTGAAGCACAAAAGTAAATGTAATATCCAGTTTGGATAACATTTTTTGTCAAGTGATGCCCAATGATAATTTTTAAAACATCATTTATGAAACTAAGAAGTTATTAATTAAAGTTTAGCTCTTTTCTAGCTTATAAAGAAGACTCATGTAATTTCGAGAAAAATGAAAAAGAATTAAGTCAAAATTTAAAAAGAGTAATTAATACATATGCACGCATACATATCTACAACATACCTTGATGTAGGGAAAGGCAGTGGAGGAATCTCACTGTTTATTTTATCACAGTATCTCTCAAGAAAGGAACGAAGATGTGAGAAGGTACTCTCTTCAAGATCTACACAATAAGGCCGGTGCCACGCAACAACTTGTCTAGAAGGAAGCACAAGAAAAGCGTCCAACAGCCTTATAATGAAACTTCCATACATGATCAAAAACAAAGAACAAAACATGAGGGGTGGGGAGGAGAACAGCTTCCTTGATTTAAAAGTATAGTCACTGGGTTTGGGTGTTTTGTTTTGTTTTTTGTTTCTTTTTGTTATTTTGGAGTAATTTATTTTGTTTTACAAATAAAACCAACCAGACAAAGAACAATGAAGTTAAACAAATGTTTTAAACCAATAAAGCCTAGTTCTGATCTTAGTTAATTTCTTCTAGATATGGAGACATTTAACTGTGTGTGATAGACATGTGTTCATTTGTATGTGTGTGTGGGGGGATATGGGTTTACATGTGTGTGGAGGGCATAGGTTGATGTCCAGTATCTTCCTCAGTCACTCTCCACCTTATTTTTGGAGACAAGATCTTTCACTGAACCCAGAGCTCACTAATTTGGCTAAACAGACCAGACATGAACTCTAGAGATCCATCTATGCACACCACCACAACCTAAGCACCAAGACTAAAGACATGTACTGTAGCACCTGGCTTTTACATGGGGGCTGGGGATCTGAACTCAGGTCCTCATGCTTGCAAAGCAAACATTTTACTGACTCAGCCATCTCCTCAGTTTGACAAAAAACTTTTAAATCATTCTCTAAAGACAAGATTCAAAATGAGAAGACAATTAAATTAAGAAAAATATCTTAAATACAGCTTCTTGCTTTTGAAATATATGTAACCTCAATATGCACACGAAAAGGGATCTAAATGTCATTTCTATAACACAGTCAATACTAGAAATTATATATACTTTAAATAGTATATATATATATTAATCTTAAAAGTCACATTAACCTTATTTCTAAATTTATTAATACTACTGTTATAATCTTGTAGGGTTGCATATGAAGTGTTCTGACCAAAGACTCATATGTTGAAGGCTTGGTTCAAGCTGGTGAATCCAATATTGAAAGGAGGTGGCTTTTCTGCTATACCATAATGTTNTGACTTACTTCAGGCCCAAGGCAATGAAGTCAAAAGAGCATGGACTGATACATGTAAACCAAAGCAAATCCTTCACCTTTTTAAGGTGTTAGCATAATTTGTCATTATAGGCAGATACTAACACAATTACCTACATAAATAACAATACTTGTTTGATAATGTAATATGTTGATGGTTCCTATCTGATGATACAAATCTAAATGACTTTAACATATGAGTTACACAAAAACTTTGTCAACGAAGAGCTACAAATGGTCTGTTCACTATTCATATGTAAAACTGTACAAAAGAAAGGCATCTTAGGATAAACCCAATATTCCTACCCAGTGCTACCTGGACCCCCACATGGTGTGTTATCAAAAACCAANAGCAGTTGAGTGGTATGTATCTTATTCTTATTGTAGAGATCTGCATGTATTATTCTGTTAAACATGAGATCAAATATATCCACTATCAAAATCTGTACTATTTAGAAATTAATTTTAATAAACTATCATCATTATTACTACTATTAAATTTAACTATTCAACTTCTGAAGTACATTGTATAATGTTGACTCAATGGACATTCATAGTCTTGAAATAAATATAGGAAAATATTTTTTAGAAACTCACAAGAATGTTTAAACATAGCACTTACCTATCCCTAGGGAGAGCAGTCCATGCCAAACTATGTGATGTTCCAGCTGAGATCTGCTGAATAGCTATGCCGTCTAAGCCACTCACTTTCTTTGGTTTAGTAATGGGACCTGTGGAATTTCCCTGGCCACACTGTCCCATGGAGTTATTGCCCCAGGCATAAACTTCATTATCTAAAAATAGGACAAAGGTATAAAAGTCAAATTTAAATGTAACACATTTATTGATAACATTTCTTTGAAAACAAATGACTCAGAAGACTTTTATTCCCTGCAATAAGAAGGCTAAGGCAGGAGGACTTNAAGTTGGTGCTATAAAGTTAGGCTAAAACACTAAAACAAACAAACAGGACTTTACCATGAGAAAGAGACAAACAATGACTATCTCCAATAGAAATATCAACTATTCTTGTGGCAGCCAATTCTTCAATGAGCTTGGGTCTCAAAGCAGTAGCTTCTGAAGAACCACAACCTAGACAAGCCCCACAGCCCCAAGCATAGACCTGAAAAGACAGAAATACAGAACACATCAATTCCAAAGACAAGCAGAATATAATGAACTAAGATTATCAAGGAGTGTGGTACTTTTCTGATATTAAAATAATATTTAGTGTCTTGGTCACTTAAAAGATGGTCATGGTACCCTCAGGAGACTGATCAACAAAGACTGNGGAGGAGCAAACACACCAGCTGTTACTGCCTCACCTGATCATCCCAGCCCCTCTACAAACAATCCTCTCTAAAATACCCAGACATAAAAATAGAAATATTGTCGGGCGGTGGTGGCGCACACCTTTAATCCCAGCACTCGGGAGGCAGAGGTAGGTGGATCTCATGAGTTCGAGGCCAGCCCGGGCTACCAAGTGAGTTCCAGGAAAGGCGCAAAGCTACACAGAGAAACCCTGTCT
>LZPO01027369.1:172772-185810 GCA_001675575.1 Neotoma lepida
AAGAAAATTAACAGTAATTATTTCTTAGCAAACATCTGCACCTTGTTTATTTCATTAGAAAAAAATAGCCAGGCTGTGATAGCNCAAGCCTTTTAATCCCAGCACTCAGGAAGCAGAAGCCTTTAATCCCAGCACTCAGGAAGCAGAGAGAAATGGATCTCTGAGTTCAAGGCCACCCTGCTCTACGGAGTGAGTTCCAGACACTGTCATGGAAAACCAAAAAGAAAAAGGAAAAAAACAAAGGGGAGGGGGGGAGAAAACCCTATCTAAAATAAGAAAGAAAAAAAAGTCACTGTCATTTATTGTGCTGTCTTTAAATACCCAGTATATAAACAGATGAGCAGCTACGAGATGAAAATAAACTGGCCACAGGTAAAATGAAAGACAGGAGATCCATTGCTAAAGTTACCACTTACTGGCTTGCACTTGGCTAATACTGTCCAACTAAGCAGTTATGAGAATACTATCTTAAAATTTCTACTTATTGCTGGGTGGTGATGGCGCAGGCACTCAGGAGGCAGAGGCAGATAGATCTCTGAGTTTGAGGCCAGCCTGGTCTACAGCGTAAGTTCCAGAATAGCCAGGGCTGTCATAGAAACCCTCTCTTGAAAAACCAAAACCAAACCAAAAACAAAAACAAACATTAAAAAAAACACTTCTACTTGCATGTTTCTTACATGGGAGACTAGACCAAGAAATGATAAAATTGATAATGTAAATCACAAAATTGATTTTAACTANTGAATATGTGAATCAGCAGTCAGATAGCTCCCCTGAACACCTTTATTTGTTATTAATTAATAACAAAATTAGTGGTTGACTTAGGCTGTCCAGGAAAGAAGACATGAAGAAAAGAGGAAGATGAAAGGAGGAATGACTGCCAATTTGACAATCCAAACTGAACAATCAGCAAACTGAACAGTTTTTCTTTCAATTGGCTTTGACATAATTATATTCACTCCTATCTTTATGCCATAAAGACTTTTTCTGTTATGGTTATTATTTTTGTTTTGTCTTCAAATTATTTTAGGAAAGATGGGTAAGGACAAGTTAGACGTCTTCCATCAAAACAGAAGACCAGATATTTCTAACAATTACTAGAAAACATACTTAACAAGTACAGATATAAGAGAACTCCAGTATAGCAAAGGCCTGTTCAAAGATTAGGAACTAAACACAGGGAAGGAAACATTACTGAGACTCTAAATGACTCAGANTCCAATACAGTACTAGTATTCAGTAAGGCCCTCTCAGTTTTCTTTTGAATATTCTTTTAGCTGAGAACTGGATTAAGAATATTTGTGGCTCAGCTGGTACAATACTTGCTTAGCAAGCAAAATATCCTGAGTTTGATCCCTAAAACTACAACACACAAAAGGCATTCTTGTCTTACATGTTAGGCATAATATCATGCTACAAAAAAAAAAAAAATACATTACCTGCATTAAAACCTAAGAGTTACATTTGGTAGAGAATTAGCACTGAGTAGGCCTGAGGGAACCCTGTCTCTTATACACATCTAGATGTGTATAAGAGACAGGAATTAGCACTGAGTAGGCCTGAGGGAACCGAGAGACAGATGGAGTGAAAAGCTCCACAGGTGTACTAGTAACAGAATTGCTCATCAAAGTATTTCCTTCCACTTTATTTTTTGCAAACATACATGCTAGACTTCACATAACCTATATGTTCATGATACGACTATTCTATATATCAAGTAATTTGCAAATTCCTTTGGAATATAATGTAACAGATTTACTGTTTATTATTTACCACCAACAGTTAAACATAAGAACTTTATATTCAAATAATTATCTTACACAACCATCTGGTACACAAAGCAGAAATTATTTCCTCTCTCATAAAAAAGAAGCATATGACACTGAAGGGAGGTCTGAGATTTGCCTGTAGATATAAATCAAATAAGTGAGCACTTGCTGATTTCAGTCCATGGATTCTTACTACAAAACCCACTGTGAGAAACACATGAAAGACCATATATTTATACCAGTTTTTAAGTATGTAACTGACTCTATAATAAAATAAAATAAATAGTATGTACTAGATTTTTCAGCATACGAAACACTAGTCTCTCAAAGAGTCACAAAATTAAATGTAATGTCAGCTTTGCTGATCATCATCTTTGTCCTGGCATACCATGGGCTCCTACGTTCAAGGCCAAAATGGCTGAGGAACACCAGGAGGGAAACATGGTCACTACTCCTCACTGTGCCTNGTCCTCTTTGGTATCACCACACTTTCTACCTGGAGGTGTTCTCTTCACCCTCTTTTTTGATAATCTTACTCTTTTAGCTCTTATCACTGGTTCCCTCAAGTTTTTGTTGTGTTTCCCCCACTATTCTATAACAGGAAGGAGCCTTTGAGGTGCCTCAGTGATTTGGGCGAGTGGGTTAAAGGGTTCTAAGCACTAAATGAATTTATCAAACCAACTTACTTCAAAGAATAGGGGGATGAAAGAAAATGTATCCAGGTCACACAAACAGGTAAGAAAACCTGGCTCCTTTTCATCTACTACACTTGAAATAAAATAGTATTTTTATCTTAATATGTTGCCTTAAAATGTTTTTCTTTTAATTCTAAATTTCAAGTTATCACTTTTTAGTTACCTAGTCCATTGAAATACTCTTTTTTATGCTCATTCTTTAGTCCTACCTGCCCTGTTGATGTCAAAGCAAGTGAAGACTGGCTCCCAGCACAAACTTTTCGAATAAACATTCCTTGCAAAGCTTCAATAACTTTGGGTTTATATACTCTGTTGGTATCACCATGGCCAAGTTTGCCTGCATACATAAAAAAGAAAACCATATTCAAGTTAGGCAAATTTNTTTAAGCCTATACTTTTTTTAAACACTGAAGTTAAATAAGTACTTGAATTTTTATAGCAAAAACCAGAAAGATGTAGAAACCCATTCCTGATAGCAGAGGGCATTAACAAATGAACATGTCTGTTTCAAGAAAGTTAACCAACATAGCCTTTTGTGTCTTATTTTCAATCAATAAAAACTACTTTAAAGAGACAGAAAATATTATTTTTATTTCTTTGTCCTCCTTTAAGTCATATGTCTAACATTTTCCTTTTCTAGAATTTAAAAAAAAATTAAAGATTTATTTTATTTTTAATTGTGTGTGAGTGTGGTGTTGGGGGGGGGAGGCAAGAGAGAGAGAGAAAGAGAAAGAGAGAAATACCAGAGGTATTGGATCCCCTGGAACTGGAGTTACAATTAGTTGTAAGCCACCTGATGTGGGTGTTGAGAATCAAACTCGAGTCCCCCAGAAGAGCAGTTCTGGTTCTAGCTAGCATTTTAGCCACTGAGCCATCTTTCAGCTCTTATTTTAATGTATGTGTGTATGTTTGAATATGTACATGTACATGTGGGTTCCCAGAGAGGCCAGAGAGGGTGTGGGATCACTTGGAACTACAGTGACAGGTGGTTGCAAGTTGCTTGATGTGGGTGCTAGGAACAAAACTCCTCTGAAAGAGCACCAAGTGCTCTAAACCACTGAGCCATCTCACCAGTGCCTGTATTTCTAACTTTAAATGTGTTGACAGGCTAACCAGGCATTGTAACACAGGCTTATAAGTCTACTGCTCAAAAAGCAGAGGCAGAAGAATAGCTGCAAGTCTAATGTCACACAGTCAGACCCTGTCTTTAAAAAAAGAAAGACAGACAGACAGAAAGCCAAGTACTATAATCTCAGCATTTGAGGGGGCAAGAGGATTAAGAGTTTGAGGCCAAGCCAGAGCAGTGGTGCACATCTTTAATCCCAGCACTTGGGAGGCAGAGGTAGGCGGATCTCTGTGAGTTCAAAACCAGTCTGGTATACATAGAGAGACCCTGTCTCAAAAAAATAAATACATAAAAATAAAAATAAAAAAGATTTTGAGGCCAGCCTGGTCTACACAGTGAACTTCAGGCCAGAAAGAGATACATAGTAAAACCTTGTTTCAAAAAAGAAAAAAGTGCTGGCCATTTATAAAGAAGATTCAATAGCTCATAAAATAGAAAACTTAGAAAATGATTGAAAGGAAGAAAACNGTTAACATATAAATAAAAAATAGAAATCATAGAAATCAATAAAATATAAGTTAAATTATATTATTTTTACCTCTTAAATTATTTTTTAAGTTATCATTTTTTTGTTTGGTTTAGTTTTTGCTTTTAGAGACAAGGCCTTGCTAGCCTCTAACTTTCAACCTCCTTGCCTCAGCCTTCTAAATCCTGGAACAGCAGCAAGAGAGAGCCACAGCACCTGGCTAAAATTATCTTACTTTTCATACCTAGTACTGTTGACCTATGTGTACAAGTAAGCACTCACACGGCTGACAGAGTAACTAATTAAAGTGGACATAAATCTGCTCACTCGGTGCAAGGTTTCTTTTGTTTTGTCTGTCTTCCTGACAGACAGACTTTCTTGTTTCCCCATATGGTGGGGCAGAGAAAGAAAGCACTGATCTTAACACTGGAAAAAAAGCTGGGGGACATCTGTGAAACTCATCCGTGAGAAACTTATTTTATAAATTGTCCTACAGATAAGTGTAATGGTAAGTTAGGCCTTTTTAAAAATTAGTATAGTGACATGCTTATTAATATCCATAAAATATTGCCACATTAGAGCCACAAGTTATAAAATAACATATATGAACTATATAGGCCTACTTTGGCTTTCAAAACAGACATGTATAAATGTACATATATTTAGCAATCTGTCTACCAATGTGTTAACAGTGATTAAAATAATTTATTTGAAAGAAACATTTTTTTGTTTTTATGTCTGTTCACTACATTTTAGTTTTTTTATGCTAAGCATACATATTTGAAAAAAGATTTTCTTTTCAATTTTTAAGAAAAAATAGCCCAAAGCTATTTTTTTTTTAACATACCATTGTCTCCTCCTCCAAAAGACCACACAGTTCTTCCATCTTTGGACAAAGCAATCGTATGTGAACTTCCACAAGAAACTTCTCCTACATTGCTAATGTCTTTTACTAATGTTGGAATGTTACGGCTGTTACTATCTCCATGACCTTAGATAAAACACAGAAATAATGTTAACTCCTTTTCTCCAATTTCACAAGAGTAATATGCTATCAGTTACTTTTAAATACAATTAAATACAAAAAGAGAATCATCTCTATCTGCTCTCTCAGATTCCTAGGTTGCTCCCCACATGGGAGAGACAGGCACATTAACTAGTCATTAGGGCATTCTAAGTTTCTGTCACAGTACTTACCTTAATCTCTCTAATAACACATCCATGTTAACTTGTTTTCACTGACCAGTACATTATAAACTTCAGGGTCATGATATTATATTTCTTATTTCTGAAACTACAGTGCCTGGTTACAATACTTAGAGATTTCATTACATCTTAGGTAATAGCACCAGAACTTAGGCTAAATTACCTACAGAAATACAACTAACTTTGAGTTTAAAACTAATAAAATAAATGGCCTATGAACTCTATGCTCACTGGTTCTCAGCAACTGATCATTTCTGCTCTGGGTGAATAATTACAAATTTTAAAAACTCTTACCTAATCTTCCAAAGTCTCCTTCACCCCATGTATATAATTCACCATCCTCTGTGACAGCAGCACTATGTCTGTATCCAGCTGATACACAAACAACTACCTGGATTGCACATAAGTAAATCTGATAAGCATAGAAATGCTAAAACACATACACACAGGGATTAAAAAGGCATTATTACTCACAACTCATGTAGGAGTAGTCATAAGGACCAAGGCTACTGACTAAGCAATTACTTAAGTCCATGTCCTGCTTGCTGAGCCCTGAACCCCGGCTTTGACCCAAAGAAGAGAATAAGTTTTCTCAATCCAAAAGAGAGACATTGTAATTTCTAGCAAAGACATCAGTCTGATCACTAGCAGGAATGCTACAGCATCAATCAAGTCTTTACTGAAGGAGCTGAAGAGAATGCAAGAAGAAACAATGGCAATGTTTTAAATCTAAGATTAACATAAAACCTCTGGTCTTCACTGACCAAGGAAAACATATTATATGAAAAGTAACTCAAAAAATACTTGCTATTAACAATATAATTAGAATATAAGCTCACATTAAACTTCTCATGGCCCTTTTTGTCATCAAGAAATTATCTTTGATTAGTATAATGGTTCTCAACCTTCCTAATGCTGCAATACTTTAATACAGTTCTTTATGTTGTGGTGACCTCCAACCATAAAATTATTTAGTTGTTACTTCTTAACTGTAATTTTGCTACAGTTATGAATCATAATGTAAATATCTGTGTTTTCCATGGTTTTAGGCAACACCCATGTGTGAAAGGGTCATTCAACCACCCCAAATGGGTCACAACCCATAGATAGGTTAAGCACCACTGGATTAGTAGAATCAAGGCAGTAAGGACATATAACAATATACCCTGGGAATCATTTATACCCTCTAACACTGATCAATATCATCAGCTACTAAAAAAAGCATACAGAAAAGGTTAGCACCAATAACTCCCTATCTTTTTAACCTCCAAAAATAAGAATTCACAAAGAAACTTAAATGTAAAACTCAATTTTTAAAATGTGAACACCTAATATATTCTAAGCACTGATAAATTCTAAGATTTTCATTTGTAAATTAACTTAAAATACTGTTATTACAAGATTTTGATTTGTAAATTAACTTAAAATATTGTTACTTTTCCATCATGACATTTAAACTATACNGTTATAGAAAGTGGATGTTTAAAAGAATGTAAGTAAAGCAATGGAATTAAGAAAGAAGATGTTAAAAGAAGCAGAAAATCACAACTGTCTAGAGCAGTTAGCAGAAGCACCTTAGAGGTCCATATTTTCAGTCTTTTCAGTCATTATGCTCACTGCCCTCAAACTGGCAATCCTAACTGTCTCTATCTGGAATTACAGATGTGCCGCCACACCCAGCACACTCTGTTCCTTATCAAGCATTTGCTGTTTACAAAGCTGCTTATCAAGTTTACCAAGTGGGATGTTACAAGATCCATTGCTTTNGATGAGTGACTTGAAATAGTACAAGTCATAGCTGTGTGGTATTTATTTTATAGCCATTTGAAAATATGTCTCATAATGGGAAAAAATTTATTATATGTATTCTGTTATAAAATTTAAAATCTTAAAACTGAGAAACCACATAAGTCTCTCTTCTGTAAAGAAAAGTCAAACAAAAATAAAAAGTTCTAGAACCAATTATTTAAATGACTCTTGACAATCACTTAACCACTCTAAATGCCTCATCATGCAAGCGCTTAGAGAGGTGGCTCAATCCATAAAGTGTTTGTCATGCAAACATATGAACCCAAGTCCAGTCCCCAGAACTCATGTAAGCCAGAAGTGGTGGCACATGTTTGTGATCCCAGGGCTGGAACTGAGGAGACAAGAGGATCCCTGGGCTCAATGGCCAGCCAGCTTAGCTTAACTGGTGAGACCCTGTCTCAGAAAACAAGGTAGAACAACTGGAGAGATGGCTTGAGCTGTGAAGAGTTTGCTGCTCTTGCATAGAACCTTTATTTGTTTCTAGCACCTGCACAGTTCCAAGAAATCTGACATCCTCCTCTGGCCTCCTCAGGTATCAGGTGTGCACACACAGTACACACATATATGCAGGCAAAACACCCACATGCATAAATCTTTTTTGTTTGTTTTTCGAGACAAGGTTTCTCTGTGTAGTCCTGGCTGTCTTGGAACTCACTCTGTAGACCAGGCTGGCCCCAAACTCACAGAGATCCACTTGCCTCTGCCTCCCGAATGCTGGGATTAAAGGCATACACCACTGCCTAGCAAAATAAATCTTTTTTAAAAGATATATTTTTGTTATTTTTTTATTATGGGGAGAGGGCATGTACATGTGGGGGCAAGTACCTATGGNGGCCAGAGACACTGATCCCCCTTGGAGTTGATGTTACAGGGTAGCTGTGAGCCGCCTGACTGGGTACTAGGAACAAGAACATGGGTCTTCTGAAGAGCAGANGCAAGCTTAGGCACTGAGCCATCTCTCTAGCCTCCCAAAAATATAAATCTTAAAAAGTGGAATGCTGTCCTAGAAACAACACCCAAGGTTGATCTCACATGCCCCCCCACACACATGTAAAGAACTAAAGTTGAAATTAAAAGGAACTAAAATTGAATGACACATGTAAAGGCAGATAACCTATAAAACAGATACACAAAAAGATAAGACAGAGTGGTAGACAAAAGGTGACTCAGAAAAAAAATGTATCAAAACCTAACCAATATCGTCAATTACTTCAGCATTGTATCTAATTCTTTTAAACCTACAAGAGAGCACATACCTTCCCCTGCAGTGGGCCCTGGATAAGTTTGGGGTACTTCTGGGTTGAACTATTTCCATGTCCTAGTTTCCCATAGTCACCATCTCCCCAGCTGAAGACTTCACCTTCTGTAGTAAAAGCTAACGTGTGACCATCGGAGCCTTTAGATGAGGAAACTTTTTTAATGGACCGGTGAGGCTCAAAAGTTAACTTTTTTAAAGTAGACTGATTATTAGAATCTCCAAGGCCCAGTCTCCCATAGCTGCCTTTCCCACAAGCTCTGACAGAGCCATCCGTAGAAATGACAAAAGTGCAATACTGTCCAGCTTCAATCTACAAAAGAACAACAGAATCTTAAGTTAGAACATGTTTTGACAGAGACAAGTATGCAGGCAAAACATCCACACACAAAAAACTAAATAAATAAAATCTCAAAAAAATCAAACAACAAAGTAAAAATTATATCCTCCTCTTATAATTGGAGAAGGGAAAAAAATCCTACAAATTCCTTAAGAGTCTATTAAAGCAAGGATCATTCACATAAAAATGTATATTCACATATTTTACACTCATAAGAAAAAAATACAATTTAACGAAAATAAAACATAAAGTTTTACACTGGACTACAAATATAGAGGAGGGAAAAAGGTGATCATAAGACAATGAAATGCCAATCTGAAAACAGGAAGAGTCCAGTTCTTATTAAGTGTTACCTGTATTGCATATAACAATAAAACCTGATGCCATTCATTAGGCTTTTTATTTATTTATTCTTGTTTTATTTATTTATTTTTAGGATTTGACATTTTGAAACAGGGTCTCACTTGGTAGTGCTGGTTGGCCTGGAACTCATTATGTGACCAGCCTCTGCCTCCTGAGTACTAGCATTAAAGGTGTTTATCACCAAACCCTGCCTCATTAGACTTTTTAAAAATCTAGGTCCCAATTTAATATTTTGAATGTAGAAATGGTATCAAAGATATGAAAGATGAAAAATGTATTTTTCTGTTAAAATGAAGAACTGATANAGAATATAGAAATAACAGATAAATGCTCAATCAAGAATTTTTTTTTTTTTTCAATACAAGGTTTCTCTGTGTAACAGCCTTGGCTGTCCTGGAACTCATTTTGTAGACCAGGCTGGCCTCGAACTCACAGAGATCTGCCTGCCTTTGCCTCCCAAGTGGTAGGACTAAAAGTGTATGCCACCACACCCACCTTCAATCAAAAATTTTTACTCATTGAAAAATATACTCAATATTACTTAAGGCACAGAAGAAGTACACATACATACACACACACACACACACACACACACACACACACACACACACACACAGACACACCATTATCTACCAGTTCACAAAAAAATACAGAGAACTTACTGTCTGAGCATCAGAGAAACTGGGAGCCAGTTTGGGTTGTAGTATTTTCTCCTGTGTGCCTTCTACCAACTGATGGCTGCTATTGCTGCCCCAAACATATACCTCACAGGTTTCAGAGACAATGGGAGCATCACCAGTCTGAATGCTGTCTGGGCTAGCACATGTTCTTGAATAGTCAGAAGCCATTCTACAAACCTATTAAAAATTTAAATATACAAAATAACCAATATGTTATTAGTCTAGTTTTACATATTCTCTGAAATTATTGTCTTAACTTCTAATACTCTAAGCTACTCACATCTAACAACATCATATCCAGCTTTAAATACAGATAGCTAGAATATTTACTAGCACAGAATAAATCACTAAAATGAGGAAAATACACAATCAAGCCTTCTTAAATAAAAATGTTATCATGTACACTTTACAGAAAAATCAAAGTTCATAAAGACAAAGTAGGAAAAAAACACTACTGATAAATCACCTTGACACAATGTTACCTTTTTCATATGCATATTCTTTAACACAGTCATTACAGTAAATACAGAAGTGACAAATGACACAAGACATTCATGCAAAACTTTCTTCCTATTCTTCATGCTTGAATAGACAATATTCCATCTAATGTTAAAATCAAAATTAACTACTTTCCTCTAATGGTCATTTAAATCCTTTATCTTTGTTGTGTAGACTATTTCTAAAAATCTGTTACTGGGCCAGGCATGGTGNTGTGCACCTTTAATCGGGAGGCAGTATCAGATCTCTGTGAGTTTAAGGCCAGCCTGATCTACATGGTGAGTTCCAGGATAGCCAGAGCTACACAATGAGACCTTGGAGACCTTGTCTCAAAAAAGAGTATATAACTGTATTTTGTTAACTTCCTTAATAGGGAATCTCAGAAATGGAATTATATACACAAAAAACAACTATCTTATGATTCTTGGAACATTCTATACCAACTTGCCTTCTAAAATGGTTCCATAGTATTTGGTCACCAGTAGTGTATAAATGGAGGACTGTTCTGAAAACAGTGACAGCCTACAACGTGATACACAAATGTATATAAAATGTAAGTCACAGCTTATTTGCAATGCTTTTTTAAAAAGTAGGCTCCTCACCCAAAGCATAAGTCCCAAGGTGNCCTTCTGACTGCCCCAACCATGGAATATATCAGAGTATCAGTCTCACTACAAACACACTAATACTGTTAAAGTATCATGCAAATTGATGTTGCAGGAAAGAGAAATACCATTATTTTAACTTCACATCTTCTATCAATAGAGCTAAAATTAACCCCTCTATTTGCTTTCCATATTTTCTGATATCANCTTTTGCCCAACCGATTTTTTACTAATGCACATAGACTCAATACAATAAACATATTATCTATCCCTAGTGCATGAGCTGGCTTTCTGGAGCCCATTATCTATGGTTGGGATGCCTTGCTCAGCCTTGATGCAGGGGGGAGGGGCTTGGTCCTGCCTCAACTTGAATGTACCAGGCTTTGCTGACTCCCCATAGGAGGCCTTACCATTTTGGAGGAAGGGATGGGAGGGTGGGTTGGGTTGGGGTGGAAGGCTGGGAGGGAGTGGAAGCAAGGATAAGACGAGGATCTGTGGTTGGTATGTAAAATGAATTTTAAAATTTCTTAACTGAAAAAACAAACATATTAAAACTATGACTGTAATTATTGTCAATTTGTTATTTAAGGGCTTTTAAATAAGTAAAACAAAGAAAAATCTTAAAGAGCTAATGTGTTTATCAGCACATTAAATGAGAAGAGACAGAAGAGTTTCAGTCAGACCCTTTAAATACAATGCAAAGGAACAGAGTGAGTGTGTTTGACAAGGCTGTCCTAGAGAACAAAGGGACAGTTCTGAGGACATAGAATCACCGGTTTCTAATAGAGGACCTGGAATTTCACTGAAGACAAAAGGAGGTAGCAAAAGAGTGGAATTGATCATTTATAAAACTAGCACTGTGATGAGGTCCTTCCTCACTTTCTCAAAAAAAAAAAAATATTCCTGAGGTTTAAAAACACATTTTTAAAGTAAAGCTGGGAGGTGGTTGATAAGCAGGATTCTGTAAAAATCAGATAACAGAACCAACAGCAACCTGACTCTCTAAACACTTCCAAATCTGCAGAGAAAAAGTGAAGCCCCTATTTAACAATCCTAACAAAGTATTTGTGGCAACAAGAACCACGAAATAAAAGTAGGTAATCACAAAGCACCACCAAATACGCACACAGTATTACCATCCATACAGGAGGAAGCAATATNGGGCCTGGCAGGCAGCAGAACAAGAAGCCTACAACAGTCAGCTGGGTACTCACTAGGAAAAGTAATAGGCCAATCTAAGAAAACTAGTTATACCTTGGAAAAGCTCTGCCCTTCCCCACAGCAAACAAGACTAAGGGCTGAAGAAAACTAAGTTTTAAATGCCCTGGGTTCATCTAGCGCTTGTAATTAAAAAAAAAAAAAATTGCCAGGACTCCCTCCCAGGACAGAGCCCCATGCAGAGGGGAAACTACTAGAGTAGACTCAAAAGTGCATGGGACAACACATCGAGAGAAAAGATGGAGAAAGAGAAGACAAAAGTGAAAAGAGAAGACTGGGAAAGCACCACTGCTTTAAATATTATNCAAGAATAAGGTGAAGAAAAAAATTGCTACCTTGAATCTCAATCCATTCTAAAGTTCAGGAACACTAATTTCACAGAAAGGTAAATAGGAAGAAAGTATTGATGAACTTGAACCCTTGGTCATAGTGATGCCTGGCTGTAATCCCAACGCCCAAGAGACTAACACAGGAGGATAATGAGGTTGAAGTCAGCCTGGGCCATAGACCCTGTCTCAAAACACAAGAAGAAGAAACACAGGGTGAGAGGAGTGGGACACTACAAGGACAGGAGAGGACCCAATGGAAAAGAAGGAGGGTAGTCAGGAGGGAAGGGGAGGGAAAAGAGAACAAAGAGAGGATGGAGGAAGGGAGGAAGAGATGGAACACCATCCCCATAATCAAAACGTGACCAAACAATGCACCCCCCAACAGAAAATTGTGACCTACTTCAAGCCAAAAGGGATTAAGAAAATCAAACAATGAGTGAAAGAAAAACACAAATCTGAATTTTAAATGCTCATGTGAAAACAGTTAGAAACTGGGGTGCTTGGCTCTAAATAGGACTGACATATCACACCTCTCCAGCTAAGGTTCAGTGTCTTCACCGAACCAGAGGTGCTGGGTAAATTCAAGGAAAAGTGTTTTCTGAACAAAACAGGACAGTTACACATATGAACTCACAGGGACTGTGACAGCATAAGTAAGACTTGCCCAACACAAGTCAGA
>LZPO01027369.1:200633-211842 GCA_001675575.1 Neotoma lepida
AGGACCCTAGGATGACTGTAGCATAAAATAAGTTTTGGTTTTGCCCAATCACTGGGCATGCTTTAGTGAAACATTTCACTATTAGGATAAGAATTTGTACCTCTATTTATGTTCAAACTATCTGTATATTATCTCTCCTGCAGTTGTACATCGAATGTTTTAATAATAATAATAAAAAAAAGTAGACCACTGCTTACCACTGCCTAGGGAACAGGTAAAGAAAGTTAATAGCAAAGGATACAGTGAAATTTTTGAGGAATAAAATGGGCAGAGAGTGATAGTTAAATCACTTTAAATACTTACCAAATCTTACCAAATAATTAAGATGGTAAATTTTACTATATGTTGTTTGCTTTAAAAGTAACCAAAAAACCCAATGACTTACAGGACCTTGCCTCTTGTCTGTTTAAGGCTGCTAGTCCCAAGGTTCCCTCCCTGGCCAGCATCTCTGCAGAATGGCAGTCTTACAATTCAAAATGCCTAATAACATTGCCAAGTCACTGTTTCTTATCTCCAAAATTAGCCCGACCACCTCTTCCAGCTTCTCCACCTCCCAACACTTCCCTACACTCCCTTCCTACATTGTTATAAAAACAGATCCTTTGGGCACATCACCCTCAGGGTAACCCAGGGTCAAAACCAGAGTCTTCTTTAACTTCTTTCCTTTTTATATCACATGGCAACCTCTTACATATACCCACTGGCCCAGCCATGCATCACCTTACATAACCTGCTCTGGAAAGTACAAGTCCTAATATAGTCTATCTATTTCTGCCAGATTAATCTAAAACTCATTTCTAACAATCAACTAGATCACTGCCTAACTATTAAAGACAAAGTCTTTCCTACCAAGCCATTATTAAGTCTGTTCAGAAGCAGGCTAGTTCCCACAACTCCAGTTCTATTAACTGTCCCCCTAATCTATTCTTTTATTTATTTCATTTTGTATATATGTTTTGATTGCATGGCACCATGTGTCTGCCTGGTGCATGGAGGCCAGAAGAGAATGTCAGATCACCTGGAATTGGATTTAGAGGGATTCCAAGCCACCATGTAGGTGGTGGGAAACAAACCAGGTCCTCTGCAAGACCAACAAGTACTCTTAACTACTAAGCCATCTCTCCAGTCCTTTGCCCTAATCTTTAACAAATGAAATGCTCCATTTCTGTACCTTTGTTCACACTACTCTGTATGATTAAGGGTCCTCACTTACCTAATCGTTTCCTGTCAAAATTCATACTTCTTCAAAGGCCTATTCAGAAAGATCTTTCAAAGCCTTCTACACTGTAATTACTCCATGTTCACAGATACAGACTGGATCAGTTCTTACTCTCTCATGTTACATTTGTTCACACAGACAAGAGATTTATCCCATTCTGCCTGTCTTTGCTATTATTTATATGCTCGTTTTTATTACTCTGACCCTGCCTATTCCACAACCAGACATGATTTTCAAGACTGGTACTCTGTCCTATTCTTTTGTCCTTTCAGCCACTGGCACCCACTTCCCTCAGCAACTCTGTGAGGGATAAATTCATTCTTGTCTCATAATGAATCTACAATGAAATAATAAAACTAGCCATATTGAGGCTATAATAGACTGCCTTCATCCTTTTTGTTCTAAGTTGGAATAGTGTATCAGATGTTGGGTGTTGTGTTATTGTTTCTATGAAGATTCAAAATCCATTAAAACAAGTCCTTCTGAGAGCATCTTCATTATAACAATCCTCCACCTTTCTTAATTCTTGTTACATTAGACCAAAGAAGGGCACAGGTAAGGTGAAAGGATGAGATGAAAAAGAAATTAGGATCATTATTTCTCTGACGTCCTTCACCCTCACAGAATTTTTTTCTGTAAGGCCACAGGCTTAACCAATACACTGGCTTCCACTTCTCCAGCTCTCATCAGGCCAAAGGTCTTCCCACTTCTTCAAGTTTACAGGTACCGACAGGTTCTCAATAGTGCAGTCTGAGGAACATCATAATTCTGTTGCTTTCCTTAAGCCTAACAAAACATTTACAACTGATCAAGCTCCATGGGAAAACCCCTCATTTTCCTTAGAAATCACAGAAACTATCTTCCACAGCCCACAGATCTATTTCCTTAGAGATCACAGAAACTATCTTCCACAGCCCACAAATCTACTTCTGCCGTCTCTGCTCTAGTTAGACATTAGTCATTCCTTCCCATCCCTACTATCACTCAATTGAGATGTGTTCACTGTCACCTCTACACGATTGCTCATCCTCTTGCCTCTTGAAATATCCAACCCTTTTGACCTAAAACCTCCTGTACTTCCTTCAGGTCTAATAATTCAGACCCCATCTGCCCCTCTCTCAAGGAAATCTTTTCTCATCTTGCAATTCCCATCTTTTACATGGAACCATTTTGAAACCATGAAAATAAATATTGNGGGTTCCTTTGTATGTTCCCTACTTGTTAACCATATAGCTGATAAAGAGAAGTAACAAAAGCTATTTTAAGTTCCTTTTGTATTCTTTCATATAACATGCAAATTTCAGTTACCAAGTTACTCTCATAATCTGAAACATGGTATCTTTTTGTTATTATTTTAATAATAATAAATCATGTATTCATTTTAAAACTATCCTGTTATACATATAAGCTTATCATTTATTAAAGACAAAAGCAAATTTATACAGTAACAAGATGGATGTTGTTTTTAAATAATGAATTAAATCTTGGCTAAATATTTGATACAGCAGGGCATAGAGCATGCTCAATGTTTCTCAGACTCGATCAGTTTGGGGACTTTTTTATTATTTTTAAAAATCTTTTGTATCTTATGTGTCTGTGTGGGTGACCAAGTGTATGGGTACGCAGTGTGTATGAACCTGATGCCTATGGAGGTCAGAAGAGGGTATCAGTTCTCTTTGAACTGTCATTACAGATGGCTGTGAGCTGCCATGTGGGTGCTGGGACATGAACCTAGGTCCCTTCCAAGAGCAACAGTGAGTGCTATTAACTGTTTAGCATTACTAGCATTACTTTTAATTTAACCATGGCAAAGAAGAAAGCAGAAGAAAGAAGAATACTCTAAATTAAATATGGATTCAAACCAGAGATATGAAATAAAGTTAACTCACTGACAAAAAGTCAAAGCAAAAATATAGAATTACAAAGTTCTAGTACAAAGTTTATGACATAGAGGTATTTTTCTTTTTTTGTATTTTTTTTATTAAAAGATTTTCTTATTTTACATACCAACCACAGAACCTCCTCTCCTCCCTCCTCCCACCCCCCAGCCTTGCCCCTCAACCCACCCACCCCCAATGCCACCTCCTCCCACACAAGGTCTCCCATGCAGAATCCCCAGAGCCTGGTACTTTCACTTGAGGCGAGTCCAAGACCCTCCTCCTTGTGTCTAGGCTGCACCAGGTGTCCCACCATAGGCATTGCACTCCCAAAAAAAAGAAAAACCAGCTCATGCACTAGGGATGGATCCCAATCCCACCACCTGGGGGCCCCCTAAACAGTTCAAGCTAAACCTCTGTCTCCAGTATCCAGAGGGCAAGGGACAACGGGATCATGATGGGAAGATATACAGAGATGGCCAGCCAAACTAGTGGAGATGCATGAACTGTCAACCAATATTTTTCTTTTTTTTTTTTTTTAAGATTTATCTTATGTAAGAGTGATCTATCTGCATGTATGACTTCATGCCAGAAGTGGGCATCAGGTACCACTATAGATGGTTGTGAGCCACCATGTGGTTGCTGGAAATTGAACTCAGGACCTCTGGAAAAGCAGCCAGTGCTCTTAACCACTGAGCCACCTCTCCAGCCCATACATCAAGCTATTTTAAAACTACTGTTTTGGGATGGACGATGGCTCAGTGGGTTAAGGTACTTGCTACCAATCCTGATGACCTGAGTTCAATCCCCAAGACCCATGATATGATAGAAGGAGAAAACTGATTCCTACAAATGGTCCTCTGACTTCCATATAATGCATGGTACAAGTGCTTCCTCCAAACACACGTACATGAGATAAATGTAATTTAAATTTTTCAAATAAATAACAAAATATTACTATTTTTAATAAATGTTTTCAATGTAATGATTCCAAACAATGGTTGCAATTTTCTACATTATCAACATACATTTTGGGGTTTTTGGTGGATTTTTTTGTTTTGTTTTATTTTGTTTTGTTTTGCCTTGTTAAAGGCATCATTTTGTTCATTTTTGAGTTGAATGAACAGATTCTGGGANCCAGCTCCAACTGCTGGGCTACAAAATAGTAACTGTCAATATACTTCTAATGAAAAAAATCTTTGAAAACAAAAGAGTAAATTACACATGTCAAGTTAAAACAATCTGTTACTCTAACAGGTGCAATTAATCCAGAATGCAAACAAACTGTCAACACCTGCAGTTCACCTTAATTTGCAGTTGAGCTTTGGCCAGCACCCACAGGCTAGACTACAACAAAAGTAGATTTCCTAAAACTGTGGGTCTGGACCCAGTGGGCTCACATAACTGAATATGCAGGTTTCTGGGTGAACAACTACCAACATTTAATTCAAAATCAAACAAATAATGAATCCAAAGGTATCTCTGGCAGCACTCACCCATACACATGACCTCACTACAGCCTGGTTCTGAACACACAATGTGTGAGCTTTACAATGTGCACAGCCATGCCACACAGTGTCAACCAACACTGGTTGAAATTCCAGACTAAGTTACAGCTACAATGTTATTTACTGAACATACAAAGTTTTCTGCTCTTTGAAAATATAATGGTTTAATTACAGAAAATAAAGAATTTTAAAAGTTCTCTAAATATCATTTTTCAGCATATAAGTATAAAATTAGTATATCTTGGGATTATATTGTTTTAGGATATTTCATTTTAAAAATTGCTGTCTTAAGATGCTGACTTGAGTTTCACAAATAAATGATGAATTAATTTTGGCTTGAGATTAGGACAGAATTTCCCACAAAATCTGAACTAACCTTAAAGATATTTCTGCCATTTTGAACATGTTAATGTAAAGATAAATGTTGAAAATAATTCATACCTTCAGTAGTAATTATTCAACCAAGTTTTGTATCTACCTCACAGTACGCAAATTTGCTCTCATCTTTAATAGTAAAACTTACGTATACCAAAGAATTGTTTTATAATATATTTATGATTCATTATCAGTAAATGATTTGTAAAAATTCCTCAGGAGGGCTAGTGAGANGACTCGACAGATAAAGGCCTGACTACAGGTTCAATCTCCAGAATTCACATGTGCAAGGACAGAACTGACTCCACAAGCCATCCTATGACCTCCACACAGAGTACCATGGCACACATGCACACACATGAAATAAAAAGAAATAAATGTATAAAAACTAAATTAATTTAAAAAGAAAAAACATTCCCAGAGGAAGCTGTAAGTCACAAAGCTCAAAAAGCTCTGTCCTGGAAAAGTAAAGACGTTAATGGCCCTTATCACATTTGTTTGTTAACAAAAACAAACAAAATATAAAACCTGTTACTGTGATACTACTAAGAGTTTGCTATAAGGCTANAGATGGTGGTGCACACCTTTAATCCCAGCACTCAGAAGGCAAAGGCAAGTGAATCCCTGGGAGTTCAAGACCAGCCTTGTCTACATAGTGAGTTCCAAGCCAGTCAGAACTACATACATTGTGAGACCCTGCCTCAAAAAACAGAATTTGCTATAAGACTGGGAATGTAGGCCAAAGGTACAGTATTTCCAGGCCTTTGGTTCAATCTTCAGCATCACAAAGTAAAAACTAGCTACAAATGTTTTGGGCATGATGATATACTATAGCTGTAACAAAGGACATAAAGGAGACACTTTTTAGGAACCAATATTAAAAAATCTCAAATGTACAAATTACATGTGTGTATATGTATATTTACATATAAATATATGTATGTATCTATCCGTGTGTGTGTGTGTGTGTGTGTGTGTGTGTGTGTGTAATTGATTTAAACAATCCAATCCAGGAACTGGGATCAAGGAAGTAAGTGGATAGAAAAATGGCTGAAACAAGACATCTCTGGGTTCCTTTGGACTGCTATCTGTTATAGGTTTTATTTATTTTGGTGGAGAGGTGCATAATAAGCATGTCAAAGTCAGAGGACAACTTAGAAGAGTCTGTTCTCTCATTCTATCATGTGGATTCTCAATACTAAACTTGGGTCCTCAGGCTTGGTAGCAAGCACCTTTACCCAACAAGCCATCTCACTAGCTTAAAAAAAAAAATACACACACACATACATACATACAGGCTTTCATGTACCTCAAGCTGGCCTCAAAGATGCATATATGGCTAAAGATGACATTGAAGTCCTGATCCTCCTGATTCTGTCTCCCATATGCTAGTCATCACATCTGGCCTGAGTTGATAATTCTTGAAGCTCAAAGCTTGGTGCATGAAGAGTTCTTTATTCTATTCGCTAAACTTTTATATCAACATATGTTTAAAATATTCTATTTTTAAAGATTTATTTTCATTTTATGTACACTTCTGAGTGGCTTCATGTATGTGTATGCCCTATGTATGCATGTCTATGGCCTGTAAAGGCCAGAAGAGAGCATCAGATCCCCCTGGAATTGGAGTTACAGGTAGTTAACTGTAAGTCACTACATGGGAACCAAACCAGGTCCTCTGAAAAAGCAGCAAATGCTCTCTAGCTGCTGAGCCGTCTCTCTAGCCTCCCAATTTTTGGGGGGGGTTTTTTTGTTTGTTTGTTTGTTTGTTTGTTTGTTTGTTTTTCAAGACAGGTTTCTGTGTTGTTTAAATTCAGGAGGTTTCTTGGCTGTCCTGGAACTCACTCTATAGACTAGGCTGGCCTCAAACTCAGAAATCTACCTGCCTCTACCTCTCGAGTGCTGAGATTTAAGGTATGCACCACCACTACCCAGCTGCTGCTGCTGCTTTTATTTATTTATTTTTTTAAGATAGAATGCTGCCTGGGAATTGAATTATCTGCCTAGTATTAAATGAATATAATCTCTACATATTTCCAAAAGAGATAATTCACAGTCAGACACAAGTGACCATCTGATATTATAGTTCAAGTACTATTTTAGAAAAAATCATTTGAGGAGGGAGGTGGAGGTAGAACACTTGCCTAACAAATCCAAAGTCCTAGAGCTTAAAAAAAAAAAAAAATCACTTGACAAGAATCTCACTAGCAGTCCACTTGCTAAACTTGCCTATATAATTCCTATTACTTACAAGTCCTTTAACAGCATGCTGACCAAAAGCTTTCTGTGGAAAAAGGTTTAAATGTTTTTTTAATTACTTAATAAAACAATATTCAGAGAAGACAGTGCAGATTTGCAAACAATATTGCAGTCACTGCTACTTTCCAGTACTATGGGCCATTAGTACTTCTGGAATTTATCATCAGCAGATTTACTGCGTAAGCACTCTAGTGCACTGAGCTCCTAAACAGGACTAGTTTTATCTTGTGTACAAAAACCAAGTCCTGCCTGCTCACCCTGAAATAAGGAACCAACCCAAAAGATGGCAGACAAGAGGGAGATGATGATTAGAAAGTAGTAAAAGAAAGCATCATAAAAAATAAAATAGCTTTGAAAGAACAGAAAGGGATCTTAAATAACAGTGTAAGAATGCAAAATACTCAGCAATTAAAATTTTGGAAAACAAAGTCACATCTTGTTGGTAACCAACTACTTTAAAGCTAAGTAATTCTGTGAAATTCGTATCTCACTTTATTCTTCTATTTTGTATACCTTCTTACTACCTCAGAATAATTTTAATGTAACCAAAACAATTGAAGCTGTTTTCAAAATGAATAAGGGAAACAGAGCACACCAACATTTATGCCACCTCACCACTACCTTACATCTTCCCACTAAGAAGCTACTAGACTGTCTTTTCCAAACTTCCAGAAACAGAAAGCTCCCAGACACTATACTAACCCATAACATAATCAAAACCACTTTAGTATTACCACAGCCTATTAGAAATTGTAGTTAAAACACTGTGGGCCAGGCACACCTTTAATCCCAGCACTCCGGAGGCAGAAGCAAGCAGCTCTTTGAAAGTTAAGATTATATTATTATATTAAATGAGTTCCAGGTCAGCCAGGGCTACACAATGAGACCCTGTCTCAAAATAGTAATAATTTTTAAAAATAAAACATTGGTTTTAAAAATATAGCAGTTTAGCTGTCAGTATTCAGTTTTATGTCTAAATTATAACTCGTGTCTTAAAAATACCTAACCTTCGAGCTGGAGAATGTAGCTCAGTTGTAGAGCACTTGCCTAGCAAGAAAAAAACCCCGAGTTCATCCCCAACACTGGGGAAAACAAACAAACAAACAAAACCTAGACTTCAACTATAACCTTCTTTTTAAGAACATGCCGCTTAGNGGTGGTGNCGCACACCTTTAATCCCAGCACTCGGGAGGCAGAGGCAGGTGGATCTCTGTGAGTTCGAGGCCAGCCTGGTCTACAGAGTGAGTTCCAGGACAGCCAAGACTATACATAGAGAAACCCTGTCTTGGGAGGAAAAAAAAATGCCAATTTGGACAGGGAGAGATGCCTCAGAGATTAAAAAAGCACTGGAGTTCAGGTCCCAGCACCACACAACAAGCCAAATATCCTGTGAATACCTGTAATTCCATCTCCTTGGGATCCTTCTGGCCTCTGTGCATGAGTGCACCTGTACACTTACACTCACACATACTCTCAATAAACAAAACAAAACTAAAGGAACATGTTAATTACAACAGGCTATCTCAGCCTACTCATCATACCAAGTACCTTCTTGCTATCAGGTCAAACAACTTTCNAATAACCTATTTATTTATTTGTTTATTTATTTTATTTATTTGTGTTTGTTTGTTTGTTTGGNGGTAGACACATATGCCATGGTACATGTGTAAAGGTCAGAGAACAAGCTACAGAAGTCAGTTCTCTCCACAACTGGGTTCTACGGGAGGAACGCTATACTTGCCAGCTATACTTGCCAGCAAGTGCCTTTACCTAATGACCCACTTTGCTGGCTCAATCATTTACTTAAAAACTCAAAAATGCAAACAAAACAATGCAGAAGTCCACCACTCGAACTCTAGCAGTATCTCAGAGGAAGAAGAGTCAAGGTCTTGGCTCTGGCTGAGGTGATTCAGCGATTCATTGCTCCAGCAGCTTCCCCTCTAAGGAACTTTATCAAATATGAGAATAATTTCTGCCTGACTAACAGAACTATTTTATAGAATAATGTAGTAAAATATTATTTTAAGGTGTGTTATTTTTGTTTATGCTGCATTTGTTTAACTCTGGAAAGCTGTGTTACTGTGCCTGTCTAAAACACCTGATGGTCTAATAAAGAACTGAACGGTCAACAGCAAGGCAGGAGAAAGAATAGGTGGGGCTGGCAGGCAGAGAGAATAAATAGAAGGAGAAATGTGGGAGATGGGATGGAGGAGNGGGGAGGACTCCAGGGGTCAGCCACCCAGCTACACACACAGCTAGCCACGGAGAAAGAAACAAAAGAAAGGTATTTATGAATAGAAAGGGAAAAGCCCAGAGGCAAAAGGTACACGGGATAATTTAAGATAAGAAAAGCTGGCTAGAAACTAAGCCAAGCTAAAGCTGGGCATTCATAATTAAGAATAAGCCTCCGTGTGTGATTTATTTGGGAACTGGGTGGTGGGCCCCCTAAAGAGAAAGAGCAAAAACAACCAACAACAGAATAAAAAGTTAAAATTAATAAAATTATTTTTCAGCTTGTCTCTGCTCTTAGGCAGGTTTTTTTTTAACCTTGCCTGTTAGTGTTGAGTTTCAAGGTCTACCAAGAAAACCTTGACATTTCAGAATCATGAAAGGTCCACTGATACTGATTTTCTGTAGCAAAACCTGATCCTTTCACTAATTACTGTTCTCTCCTAACATCTATTCCTTTTCTTGACAAAACAACTAGAAACATGTTTTGAGAAACCAAAGCAAATATGTAGACCCTAAAAACTGTCTTACTATCAATTCTGAATTCCTTAACAACCATGTAAAAATGGTCCTGCTCACAGGATACTACTTGGATGGGACTTCAGACCTCCAAAACCATCACATGGAGGCTAGGTATTTCTCTGATCTGCTTCCCAGAATATCTGTCAACACTGATTTCACTGATGAGTTCTCAGTCAGTCAGCAGCACTAACTACCTGTGTTCTCTGTGTTCCAACTTCCTCATATGCAAAATAGTTTATAGATTTAAAGGAATCTTAAATAACACAGAAAAATGTTTAAAAAGTGCATGTTAGTTAAGTGACAACTACAAAAAGTAACAAATACATATTAATTAGCTACATTTAATCATCCTATAATAAATTTACACTTCAAACATACGCAATTTTGTCANTCTAAAAATAGTAAATGAAATTGCTTAGACTATTGCCTACATAATAAGTGTTCAATAACCAACATTATAGTTTACAGATGCAGCTGTCTACTCTCTACCATATTATTAAGTTATACACATCTCTGCCTCACTCTCCCTTATTCATTCTTTCCAAAAGAATGACAAACTGTAAAAAAGCAGAACTATGATTACCACTCAGATTCACTTCTAGCCTTCAATCAACACTTTAAGTCAAGAATTTAGAACATGGTCATTCTCAGCTGCAAAGCAGAGTCCAACTTGGACTACACAGGACACTGTCTCAAAAGAAAAGATAAAATGGTAAGTGTTGAGGAGTATATAGAGAAAAGGGAACATCCACTGGCTAAAATGTAACTTGGAATACTCATTATGGAAAACAGTATGGAATTCCTCAAAAAAAAAAAATTAAAAGTCTCTTCTGGGTATACACTCAACAGAAGTGAAATCAGCACCTCCCAGAGATATCTAGAATCTCATGTGCACTATGGTATTATCACAGTGGTTAAGACGTGGAAGCAACCTAAATATCTGTGGCCCCCATAGGCTCATATATTTGATGCTTGGTCTCCAGATAGTAGAACTGTTTGAGAAGGGTTAGGAAGTGTGGCCTTGTTAAACAANGTATGTCACTGGGGGTGAGCTTTGAGATTTTAAAAGTCCATGCTGCCGGGTGGTGGTGGCGCACGCCTTTAATCCCAGCACTCAGGAGGCAGAGGCAGGCGGATCTCTGTGAGTTCGAGGCCAGCCTGGGCTACCCAATGAGTTTCAGGAAAGGCGCCGCCAAAGCTACACAGAGAAACCCTGTCTC
>LZPO01027369.1:240525-257282 GCA_001675575.1 Neotoma lepida
TGTAGACCAGGCTGGCCTTGAACTCAGAGATCTGCCTGCCTCTGCCTCTTCTGGGATTAAAGGAATTCACCATCTCACCAGGCTTTGATATGGTCTTCTTTTCATAGGATAAATTCACAAAAATGGGATTGCCAGATTTGTTGTGTGATATTTTGATCACATTCGGACAATAAAGTTTGCTTTGAGTCAGAGAGTGAAGCTAGCCATTAGCTGACCAAATTTAATCATAGAGGTTTTGGCAGCCCCTTTGGATGGAGGAATGGAAGAGATAGGAGGTCACTGGTGGCTTCTCCGTCGCTTCTCTGATCATTCAGGTTCTTACCCTGATATCTGACTCCTGATTTTTTATTGCTAAAGAATAATTAGATAAACGCTTCACAGATCAAGGCTATGTATACAGTAATTTTTAAATCATATGACCAGATTATATTTCTATAAGGTTATATACTTATATATTATATATTTATATAAGGGTATAGCAATTTCCATTCCTATCACCTGAGTTTAAGAGTATCTGTCACCTTAGCTTTAACAAGTACCGTGTTAGGTGGAGGGTATTGTTTTATTTTTATTTTAGACAAGTTCTCATTGTATAGCAGGAGCTGGCCTTGAATGTGTGATCCTCCTTCTCAGCCTCCTGAGTGCTGGGATTACAGACTTGTCCCACCAAGCCTGGGTAGTACTTTATTTTTATCAATTTGAAGGGTAAAAAGTGTTATCTCACTGTTGTAGCATACATTTTCCTAATTTCCAGAAGTATTTGCATTTTATCTGTGCATGTAGGTTTCTTGTTTGGGTTTTTTTTTGGGGGGGGTCGCATTTTGAGACAGGGTCTCACTGTCAATCCTGGCTAATATAGAATTTTCCATGTAGCCCAGGCTGACCTCAAAGTTGTAAGAACTCTGCTTCCTGGCTGCTGGGATGACAGGGTGTGCCTTATCAGTTTTTTATATTTCTTATTTGTGCTTTGGCAGTGGCTAAAGGACATGTCAGTTTGTAGTAGCCTTCAACCGGTCTCATTTTGCAAGTCCTGACAGTACAATTTCCCTCTTCTCTTGGCAGCTACATTGCCCCCAGTGCACTAGCAGANCCCTCTAAAAATGATTTGCCGGAATGAATCATTGTTCTCACTTTTACCCAGTAAACTCTCTTCTGGAAATCTCTCTTACAGAAATAATCTAAACTATAGAGAAAACTACACATAANGGGACAAAGGGAAAGTTTCACTTTTCTTCGAAAGGTTTATTGGAATGAACAATAGACATTTCAATTGTTTGGTTGGTTGGTTTTGTTTTCCTTTTCCTTTTAGTTTAGTTTATTGGTTTGTTAAGACAAGATCTCCTGTAGCTCACGCTGGCCTTGAACTCACTATGTAGCAGAGGATGACCTTGAATTTCTGATCTTCCTGCTTCCATTTCCTAAATACTGGGACTACACTATAAGATGCAATCCTGTGCCAGGCGGTGGTGGCGCACACCTTTAATCCCAGCACTCGGGAGGCAGAGGCAGGCAGATCTCTGTGAGTTCGAGGCCAGCCTGGGCTACCAAGTGAGTTCCAGGAAAAGTGACAAAGCTACACAGAGAAACCCTGTCTCGAAAAACCACACACAAAAAAGATGCAATCCTGAAGCCATTAAAATGGTNATTATGGAGAGTGGAGAGAAATACAAATTATTCACGATATAAACTAGATATATGAGGTAATGCATGTGTTAACTTGGCTATTCAGCAACACATTTCAAAACATACTATTTCAATATAATATATATTATTTTCACGTCTTTTTTCTAGATTCCACTATGCCAAAATAATGGTTTCATTGTGATATTTTCATACATGCATATGATTTTATGTCCAAAATGATTATTTTTGAAAAAAAATAAAATATGAATGGATGCTGGTTCCTATTTTTGAATGGTCAACACCCACTTTAAAGGCACTAAGACTTCTCTGGTTGTCATCAGTCATACTGTCCCCTCCCAATCTCTGCCTGCAGGAGTACACATGTGACATGAACCTAGACAATAATGCTACTTTTATTTCCAACTCAATACCTATTTACCTCAGGGTGGGCGTGTGACCCATAGATGTCCAAGGACAATGCATACAAGATGTTGACATTGGTTGCTTTGTCTTCTGGTATTGAGAATTATAAGGACTGCAGAAGTCTCATCAAACTGTTGGCCATTCTTCCTATCATGTGGACAGATCAAATAATGAAACCATGTAGAGGAAAGGACNAAGGAAAGAACCAAAGCATGGAAAGACATGGCCTTAGCAATACTTTGAATATATCATTTGAATCTAGCCACTCCAAAAGCTAGTGTATTTCCTAGCTACTAAACTAATCCATTCTTTAAGTTATGCTACTTTGGGGTGGATTTCGGCGACTTACAATGAAGAATCCTAATCAACAAAATATGTACTTTTTTAAAAGCTCATAGTGTATGGTAGTGTCTATGCTCCCAGAACATGTAAGCTATGATCTAGAGTTTGAGACTAGCCTGGACTATATAGCAAGACTATCTCAGAAAAAAAAGACACACACAGAAAGAAAGAGAAGGGAAGGGGAGGAGAAGAAGGGAGAAAAGGACTCAGGTATGGCGAAAACAAACATGGAACCCCAGCACTTGGGAAGCAGAGGCAGAGGATCAGTTTTCATTGCACAAGGCCATCCTCAACAACACAGCAAGATCAAGGCCAGCCTGGGCTACATAAGACTTGTCTTAAAACAAAGCAAGCAAACAGAAAATGGAAGGCAATATACAAAAGAATGATTACTTTAAGGTAAAGAAATTGTGGACATTTTTTTCCTTTTTTTAAAATTTTTGCTTATAATGTCACAGTTTTATCATTTCAGAAAAAAAAATGGATTTAAGGAAGAAAAATGATCCATACTTGAGGCAAAAATGATTCCATTTCTGGGTTTATATGTATGTAGATTTGGAGATTAGAGATTTTATAAATAACAAACAACAAGGTGCTGGACTACAAATTCAGATGTCTCCTATAAACTCAGTGATACAAATCTTCCTCATCCAAAGGAAAAATGTCTTGATTTTAAGTGTAAATGAGATGTACAACCAATCCATGGACTTTATCCTTAACCCATAGTAACAGGCTCTAGGGATCAGGCTAGGAGATCTTTGAGGGCTTGTAGTCTACTAACCACACAATTCATACTGAACTACAAAATTTAAAGCTCAGAACAAGGCCAATAAGGTGACCAATGAGAGGTTTGCAGCCAAGCCAATGACTTCAGTTCCGTCCCTGGGGCCCACATGGTGGAAGAGGATTGACTCCTGCAAACTATCTCCTGACTTCCACAGGTACATGATGGACCATGTATGCCCACACATATATACACACATATACACAAAAATAAACAAAAATGTAGTAAGACATTTTTAACTCAAAACATGTATAAAAATTGCCCACAATTACTAATCACTCTAATACACTCATGTCTTAATTTTAGTTCTTTTTTTTTTGGTTTTTCGAGACAGGGTTTCTCTGTGTAGCTTTGGCACCTTTCCTGGTACTCACTTGGTAGCCCAGGCTGGCCTCAAACTCACAGAGATCCGCCTGCCTCTGCCTCCCAAGTGCTGGGATCAAAGGCATGTGCCACCACCGCCCAGATTAATTTTAGTTCTTAATGTAACTATTCAATATTCTAATTTTTTTTACCTATAGTAAATTTCACGTAGTTAAAATGATGCCATTTTGTATCTAATTGTTTACTTACTATTCAGAAAACTTTCNACACATAGCCCATGTGTGGCTGTGTAATCTCCACTGCATAGATTTGTTGTTGTTTATTTAACTAGCTACCTACAGTTAGACCTTNGGATTGTCATTTAGGAAGTTTCACATTTATGCATAATTAGGCAATCAGCAAACATATGTCAACAGTGCTTTCTAAATTTAGATTATTTCTTTAGGATAGATTCTCAGAAGTGGGATTACAGAGCTGAAAGAAATACACTGATGTGTCTAGGCAAATTATACTTGCAAAGGATGCAGTGACCTGGGTACCACCTGTGGTGATGGAGAATGCTGATTACCCTGCATCCATCAATTACTGTCACTCCAGGGGAGAACATCAAAGACCTTGCCAAATGTCATCTGACTCATTCTTCATGTCTTGTTTCTTTCTGGGGAATCTTTTTTGTTTTTTTTAAACAATATGACCCAACCCAGAGCATTTTGTATCCTAAGCATGTGTCTACCATCAAATTTCACCTAGCACTCCCACCTCATACTCTGGGAAATCTTCATTGAGTTGTCACATTTGAAATAACCCCAAACTGTCGTGATGTCTCAGATGTATTTTGGTCATTTGTAACTGAATTGGCCAATCAACAAATTCAGTGTTTTTGTTCAAAGATACATAAAGTTAGAAGTCAACTTTCTAGCAATGACTTTTCTTTTTCCTTAGTTTTAAAGGTTTATTTATGTATTTATTTACTTACTTGTGTATGTGTGTGCCAGCGTGATTTTATGTGCACCACAAGGCATGCAGGTGCCCATAGAGGCTAGAAGAGGTGAAGTTCCGGGTGGTTCTGAGCTACCTAATGTCTATGCTGAGGACCAAACCTGGGTCCTCTGCAAGAGCAGCAAGTGCTATTAACTACTGAGGCATCTTTTCAGCTCCCCTTTTCCTTTTCATTAGGCCAGGTCATATGCAACCCAGGCTGGCTTCCAACTCACTATGTAACTGAGACAGCCTTAAACACCTGATCTCACTCTCTCTGACTGCCAAGTGCTGGAAATGTAGGTGTGCACTTCCATACCTGGTTTAATTTTAATTTATTGTTTTTATAGCTTTGTGGGACAGACAGTCCCAATACTGTAACAACAATGGTGGAGTACTTCTGAAGCATGTAAGCGTGGCCGCCTCTGGTCCTGAGCAAAATCTACGTTCTGAAAATGAGACTAGCATCACAATGATGCCATGGTTACCTTTGCATCTCTGTGGTGTAATAGCTGTGATATAACAACTGAAGGGTATATTTGTCTTGGCTCATGGTTTCAGCAGTATCCTTCCATCAGGGTGGGGAGAGTGTGGCAAAGAAGAAGAGCTCACATCATGGCCTCCAGGAAGCAGAGTAAAAGGGGATATAGGAAGAGGCCAGGGCAAGATACAGCCCCCAAAGATACATCTCTATGGTCTTCCACCTTCAGTATGGCCCATCTCCTAAAGTTTCTAGAAATTTCCCAAAGAGCACCAGGAGCTGGAGTCCCGGGTTAAACACATGAGCCTATTAGAGGACATTTCATATTCAAACTATAATAAATACTGTTGACAATAATAACTAGCATTTACCAAGTAATTGCTCAAGTTCAGGGAGTGAGCTGTGGGCTACAGTGGATCATCTCCTTTTTCCTCACAGGAGCCCTGAGAGGTATCTGTTCATGTGCCACAGTACACCTGTGGAGGTCAGAGGACAACTTGTGGAAATCAGGTCTTTCATTCCACCATTTGAGATTGAACTCAGGTCCTCAGTCTTGGCAGCAGGCATACTTATCTATACCGAGCCACCTCTCTGACTCTGAAACCATTTTAAAATAAAGAAATTAAGCCAAACATGGTGATGTGTGTCTTTAATCCCAGCACTTGAGAGGCAGAGGCAGGTGAATCTCTGTGAGTTCAAGGCCAGCCTTGTTTATGTAGCAAGTTCCAGGCCAGCGAGGGTCACATAGTGATATCATGTCTTGTTTGTTTGTTTGCTTGGTTGGTTTTTTGAGATAGGGTTTCTCTGTGTAGCCTTGTCTTTCCTGGAACTCATTCTGTAGCCCAGGCTGGCCTCAAACTCACAGAGATCTGTTTGCCTCTGCCTCCCAAGTGTTGGGATAAAAAGGCACTGAGATTCTGAGAAAGTAAGTACCTTGTCCAAGGCCATGTAGCTAAAACAAGCAAAACAAGAATGTGTATCCAGTGTGGTGACACGGGCCTATGATACCAGTACCTGGAGGGCTGAGACAGGATTACTAGAGGCCAGCCTAAGCTCCACAGTAAGACCCTGTCTGAAAACAGACAAACAAACAAGTAAACTCCCATGTAATGCTCGATTCCATCTGACTTCAGATGAGGATTCTGTTGGGGATTCCCCCCCTTCCCCCCTAGTGCTAGGGATTGAACTCATGGCCTCGGGGGTACAGTAAGATGGCTCAACAGGTAAAGGCTCCTACCACTGAGTATGAATAATCCCATTTCAGGACCCATCTAGTAAAGGAGAAAACTGACTCCAGCAAATTATTGACTGAATCCAGCAAATTATTGTCTGAATCCAGCAGATTATTGTCTGAACTCCACGTGTGCACCATGGTATATATGTACACTTGCACACACACGTGCATGTGTGTGGACACACACCGAGGATCGAAATAACCTTGTGAATGTTAGGAAGAACTTGTCTTAATTGCTGTGAAGAGACACCATGAATACAACAACTTTTATAAAGGAAAACACTTAATTTGGGTAGCTTACAATTTCAGAGATTTATTCCATTATCATCAGAGTNGGGAAATGGAGGCATGCAGGCAGATATAGTGCTGGAGAAGGAGCTGAGANTTCTACATCTTGATCTGCAGGCAACAGGAAGTGAACTGTTACACTGGGCATAGCTTGAGCATAGGAGACCTCAAAGCCCATCTCCACAGTAACACACTTCTCCAACAAGGCCACACCTAATAGTGCCACTCCCTTTGGGGGCCATTTTCTTTCAAACAACCAAAGAATTCTACTGTTGAATTATATCATCATATCCCCAGTCCCTCTCTTTTTATTGTTATTATTTCTTTTAATCTTGAGACAGGATCTCACTAAGTNGCCCAACCTGACCTTGAAGTTGTGATCTTCCTGCTTCAGCCCCCTAGCAGCTGAGATGATAAGCCAGTGCNACCAGGCCTGGCTCAGAGGATGATTCATAACCACATATTAAGTGGTTATTGCATGCTAAAAATACCTACAACATATTGTCTTAGTGTGTTACTCATCAAAACTCAGTGTTTTAGGGAAAAGCAATCTGGTGCCTTTTTATACCTTTGAAGAAAAGGAGGCCCCTAAACAATAGTGGTGCCTTGGGAGAGAATCACAGAAAGGAGGTGTTTNTACCTTGCCCACACGTTCTTCTGCTCTGTGGTTTGCTTTCTCAAATGGAAAATGCCACAAGGAAATAGCTATAATNAGACTCTGGGTCCTGGTTTGTNTCCCAGAGCACAGGACCAGCACCTTGAATTCTGGGCTCTGCCACGTCTCTGCATTCCCTTAGTAAAGCCCTAGCTGGAATCCAGGCCTGGCTCAATGGCACAGAACCAGAAAGAAGAAGCACAGATGGAAGCCTTGGCTGGGGATTTGGCATTAGCCTGTCAGCCAGGATGCTACAGCATAAGACACAGGCAATCTAGCNGGGATTTCTGGCAGATAGATGCAGATACTAGTTTTCTCAGCCCTGGGGTCTTCGGGTTGAGAGATAAGACCCACCAGAACAGTGGGTTGGTGTTGTGACTTCTGCTTTTGACCCTTTCTAATGCGATCCTCCCTCATTACTGCTGCTGTTTCTGTCAGTCCTTCCANGCTTTTGTACTTAGGCAATGATGCTGTGATGTAGTGGTGATAGCCTTGGCAGCCATGGTATCAGAATAAGAGTGGGAGTGGTGGTAAGAGCAGTAAAAAGTAAGGACTGTGACAATCTATTGGGCTCTTCCTAGTATTCAGGTGCTACANCTGGGCTCTAGCCTGCTGGCTTTGCATTATTTTCCTCATTGAAGTGCTGAGGCTCGAACCATGGACTTGTACCACAGAGCTAAACCCTCAACCCTTACCTGCATTGCCTTAATCTNCACAAGCTCCCTGGGCAAGGTAGGTATAATACTTCTATATTTCCAGAGATGGGGAAATGAAGCTCAGCTGGGATTTAGATCAAGTCTGTCTATCCCCAGGGCCCATGTTCTTTTTAAAAATTACATTTATTTATATGTTTNTTTCATGAACAGTGGGGAGGTCATACATGCCACAGTGCATATGTGGAGATCAGAGAACAGCTTATATGACTTGGCTCTCTCTTTCCATCNTGTGGCTCCCTGGGATCAAACCCAGACCATGAGGTTCAGCAGCAAGAGCCTTTAGCTGCTACGCCATCCCACCAGCACAAGGCCCATGCTCTTAACTGCCATGGTCACTTCCTCTTCCTCCTTAAGAGACTTTTTTTTTTCTTTTTCCAGGTTGTTGGTTGTTTTGGGGCTTGATTTTAAGTCTCTATATTTGTTTTTTACTTTGATAACCAATAATCATGAATTGAATTGGCTTAAAATAACACATATTTATCCTATTATTATCCTGAAGTCAGAATGGTGGAAATGGGTCTCAGAAGGCTGAAACCAAGGGGTCAGCCGAGCTGTATTCTTTTTGGAGACTCTGGGGAGAATACATTTCTTGGCCTTTTCCAGTTATCCATGGTTACCTTCACTCTTTCCCTCACAGCCACTTCTCTCATCACGAAGCACATCACTCTAACCTCTGCTTCTCTTCCTTCGTTTTCTCTGGCTCCCCTGCCTTCTTCGACAGACTCTGATCATCCCACTGGGCTCACCTGGAGAATCCAAGATNGTTTTCCCACATCTACACAGTCCTTCTGCCAGGTAAGGCAAAAGGATTAGATGTGGGCATCTTGGTTGGGGGGCATTATTCTGTCTGACCTACCCACCATGGGTCGGTTTTTTCAACCTGAGCCAATGAACGTATGGGTTGGTAAAGTGATGGGCAGTAAGAGAAGGACAAGTCAGTTGAGTGGCATATGACTACCTGTGTTCCCACGCTTCCTTGACAGGGTCATTGAAGTTGGNATGTGATTTTTGTCTGCAGAGGATATATCAGGACTAGAAAGCCAGATTTAGAAAGAGTTAGAGGCAGAGAAGAAGGCATCTAGTCCAGCTTGCTACTGTAGGCTTCCCCGATACAACATTATTCTGCTGTTTTGTTTTGCTTTGTTTCTAGTCCCTGAGATTGAACCNAGTCCTTACATATGAGAGATATGATGGTTAATATTGTTTGTTGGGCTGGTGAGATGGCTGAGCAGGTTATAGCACTTGCCAAGCAAGGCTGACAACCTGAACTTGATCCCTGGGACCCATAACATAAAGGTAGAAAGAGAGACCTAACTTCACAAAGTTGTCTTCTGACTTCTACACGTGCACTGTGACACANACCATATCTCCTCTTAGTCCCACATACATCTCTGTCTCATGCACACACAATAAAAAAAATATTTTTAAAGTGTATCAACTTAGCCGGGAGTGGTGGTGCACACCTTTAATCCCAGTACTTGGAGGCAGAGGCAGGCAGATCTCTGAGTCTGAGGCCAGCCTGGTCTACAGAGATAATTTTAGGACAGCCAGGGCTACACAGAGAAACCCTGTCTTGAAAAACCAAACCAAACAAACATATTGTATATATTGTGTGTGTGTTTGTGTGTATTAACTTGACAAGATCTAGAATCATCTAGGAGACAACAGGGTGTGAGTGTGAGGGACTATCTAGATTAAGTTAGCCTCCAGGCGAGTCTGTGAGAGATTATCTTAATTAAGTTAACTGGGATAAGAAGACCCACCCTAAATATAGCNGGTACAGTTCCATGGGCTGGGGTCCCAGTCTGAATATAAAGGAGAAAGTGAACTGAGCACAAGCGTTCACCTCTGTCTGCTTCTTGGCTGCAGACACAACATGACCATGGCTTTATGCTCCTATTGCCGTGACTTTTCCAGCATGCTGGACTGTACCCTTGAACTGTGGGCCAGAATAAATCCTTCCTCCCTTCACTGCTTATCAGGTATTTGGTTACAGCAATAGAACAGTAACTAAAGTGCTAGTGCAGCTCTTTAACCCTGAGCTTTAAGCCAGCACTTCTCTACAACACTGATGTGGTGCCTGCGCCACTGGACCGCAAGACAGGCAAGGGTCTGGAGACTGAAAATAAGCACAAGAGACGTGGGTCACTCTTGAAGGAAGAATGCNGTTTATTGAAGCTCAGGGGAACCTTATATATCCCTCACAACCCAGCCCCTCGTGGCCACAGCAGGCACCGGAAAGCTACCAAGGGCAGTGGTAAAATACAGCGTATCTCCTTAACTTCCTTGTAAACAGATCGAACTTCCTTCTCTCAGCATCTGCTTGGCCAAACAAGGCTAGAGGGAACAGAATACAATGTTCATACAGAGACCGCAAGCTGTTCTTNTGGGGAGGGGGGGCGGACACGGACACTGACACTGCCGGGCTCAACACACTGGTGTTGGTCTCTTGCTAGACCATCTTTAGCTCCATTGCTTATTACAACTTCCAGTTTAAGTGTTCCTCTGAGAAATGCACCCATTGGTCCTCGCACTCCTGAAGTGGAACAAGCCCCCTTTTCTTCCAGAGATGAGACCTTCAAGTGCAATGAAGATGCTGNAAGGGGTTTTTGCTTAATAAAAGACACCAGTTTCACCTGAAGTGTGTTATGCCACCTTTGTCAGCACAGTAATGATGTATATTCTGGGGGCTGTGGAAGTCCCGTGTGCCTGTGGATAATAACACTTTGGTTTCTATCTCGTTTACTTTTCTAATGCTGTGATAAAACACTATGGCCAGGCAACTTATAAAAGAAAATGTTTGTGCTGGCTAGTTTTNTGTCAGTTTGACACAAACTAGAGTCATCTGAAAAGAGGGAATTGTGATTGAGAAAAATGCCTCCATAAGATCCAGTTATAGGGCATTTTCTTAATTAGTGATTGATGAGGAGGGCCCAGCCCATTGTGGATGGTCCGATCCCTGGGGGGGTGGTCTTATTTCTATAAGAAAGCAGGCTGAGCAAGCCATGGAGAGCAAGCCAGTAAACAGCAACTCTCCATGGCCTCTTTGTCAGCTCCTGCCACCAGGTTCCTTGACCTGTTTGAGTTCCCATCCCGAGTTCATGCCAGTGATGTGGAAGCATAAGCCAAATAAACCCTNTCCTCCCCAAGCTGCTTTTGGTTACAGTGTTTCATCACCGGAATAGTAACCCTAAGACAGTGTTTAATTCGGTTTGAGGTTTCAGAGGGTAAGAGTTCATGATGCAGAGTAAAGGAAGAAAGAGCTGAGGGCTCTCATCTTGATCCCCAACCATGAGGCAGAGAGATGCACACTGGAAATCCCAGGAGCCCTTTGAAACCTCAAAGCTTGCCCCCATCTTCTCAACAAAGCCACACCTCCTAATCTTTCCCAAACAGTTCCACCAACTAGGGCTCAAGTGTTGGAACATGTGAGCCTGTGGCAGCCATTCTCACTCAAACTTCAAACAACCACAGTTTCCATCACCTGCCAAAGGCATCTTAAAGGCAGTGCCCTGGAGGAGTGTCAAATGGCAAAACTGGTTCAACCTTGAAACAGTAGGACAGAAAATATTTGGGATCCTAGCCAGAAGTCCCAAGTTCTTCATTTCATAACAGCTGCTAGAATTCAGAGAGTAAAACCAATGGCTTAAAAAACAAACAAACAAACAAACAAAAAAAACGTACCTTGGAGCTGGATGTAATGATGCATAACTTTAATCCCAGCACTCAGGTGGGAGGAGGCATTCGAGGCTTCCCTAGTATACACAGGGAGTTCCAGGCCAGCCAGGGCTTCATAGTAGGACCCTGTCCTTAAAAAAAGAAAACCTCAGGCTGGTGAAGTAGATCAGTGGATAAAAAGTACTTGACACCTAAGCTTAGAACCCACATAAAAAAAACCAGATTCAGGGTTGGAAGGGTGAGTCAGTGCTTAAAGACACTGGCATCTGAGCCCAGAACCCATAGGGTCNGAAGAGAACTGATTTCCAAAACCTGTCCTCTGACAGGTGTGCANTGTGGTGCAACAGCAAAAGAAAAATCAATTTTAAAAAATGCACATCATAGTGCCCATGCCCTAGCAACTTTCTCCCTGACCCTCTGGCNTAAAGATGAAAGTGGCCCTCCTGCAGCCAGTCTCAATTNNCTCACCATCCTCAGCGGTGCCTTGTTGTGTCCAGCTCTCTGCTTTAAATACTCAAAGCAGCATCTCTTTTAGAGCAGACATTACCTATTGCCTTTTAGNTGCCATGTCATCCCCGCATGCTGATCAAGAGGTCCTGTCCTTTCTCATGCCCAGCANTGGCTTTTTCCCATCCAAAAGGATTAGAGTGGCTTATTTACAAAATTCCCTTCCTTCCTTCCTCTTTGTCTCTCTTTCTCTTTTCCTAGTCCTAGCTCCTCCTCTGCTTAGGACCTCTGAGAAGATATAGCTGTCTGTGATCCACAAAGGTTAAGAATCAGGTCCATGGCTAACAAGATGGCTCAGGAGGTAAAGGTGTTTGCCACCAAACCTGATGACTCCATATGGTAAAAGGAGAGAACTGATTCCCAAGGGCTGCCACTTAACCTACACACACACACACACACACACACACACACACACACATACATGCACATAAATAAATGTAAAAATATTTTAAAGGGCCAGGTCCAGTTCTATTTAATTCAACAAGTATTTAGTTTCTAGCATTCATTCATTCATCAAAGAAACTGATTGAGCACTGCTGTTTTCCAGGTACTGATGTANGAGCAGGGATACAACAGTNAACAAGCCTTTGCCTTCTCAGGGTTTGTGATNTAGGGTAAACAGGCAAACAACNAATAAGTAAGAAAATACATCTATAGTATATCAGATCATGAGAAGAGCTACAAAGAAAATGCAGAGCTGGGGAAAGGGAGTGATGCTCTGGAAGTCACGGATTGTTTTCATTACAGTTGCAAGGACAGTCCATAAGGTTGGGCACCATTAGAGCAGGGACTGAGGGCAGTGTGGATAGCTAGCAGGGAATATCCCAGAGAGGGAACAGAAAATAGAAGTGGGTCCTGAGGTGTCGTAGCCCTGACATAGTTGAAAACAGCAAAGAGACAAGAATGATGGGAGAGAACACAGGAGTGAGTATGGTAGATGAGGAAAGAGGAGAGAGTGGANAGAAATGACATGAGGCACTGGAGGTTAATGTCAAAGACTCTGAGATCAGNGTGACTGCTGGCTTTTAAACGAATGAACCTGAACTGGCTTGCAGTTCTAAAAGATCACTCTGGCTGCTGGATTGTCAATAGAGGGGTTGAAGGCTTGCCTGAGCCACAGAGCATAGCATGGGTAAGAACTGAAGCAAGGATGCTAGAGGAATAACCCAGGGATGTCTGATGATGCCTTGGACCAGGGTGGAAATGGTAGAGTGGTCATCAGAGGTTGGGTACCAAATATATTTTACAGAAAGAATTAATAGGATCTGATGATAAAAAAGAAGATAATTTAAACTATTAAGTTTGGGAACCTGGGAGAATGTAATTGTCCTTTATTAAGTTAGGGAAGACTTAGAGAGTGAGTTTGAGAGGGAAGATCAGAAGTCTGGTTTTGGGAACTGTGGAAATTAAAATGCTTGTCATGAGTTTTCTGGAACAGAAGGAGAGATCTGGGCTTAAGATGTAAAGAGTTTTCAGAGAACAAACAGCATTGAAGTCATGAGACTGGATGAGGTCACCTAGGTAGCAGGTAGGAACAAGAGCAGAAAATGTCTGAGGGCTGGTATCCTAGTGCTAAAGATCCAGTAAATGTGGAGTATCTAGGGGAGGGGCTGAAAAAAGTGCTCTCTCTCTTTCTCTCTCTCCCTCCCTCATCCCTTCCTCCCCTCCTCTGTATATACACCTGAGTGCATATGGAGGGTGAAGAGAAATTATGAGCAACCTTGTGAGTGATGACAGTCTGTGTCCCTGTCTATACATAGGTCCTATAACTCAGTGACACCCCCCCCAAGAAGTGTTCCTAAGCTGAGCTCATTGATTTCTGTGTGAAGCTCCTGTAACTTGAGTTCAGTGTTGTCCCTATGAATATTTAGCTGGATCTAAGTTTAGCAGACTCCCTGGACATTCCCACAATCAGTAAAAACATCTCTCAGAAAATCCTTTTGCCTGAATTCAGTGAGTCCCTTATAGCCCAAATTTAGTCTATTTCCCAAAAGGANCCCTCAGTTTCAGTTCAGTGACTTCCTCAGGATGTCACTGAAGCCGGGCTTTGAACATCTCTCAAGGGCCCTGCAACCTGAGTTCAAAGTCTTCCAGAAAAACTTCTGCCGGAATTCTCTTTATGCTCTCCTCAAGAGACTTCTGTGCCCCTGTCTTCATCACTCTAGGCTCTAAGTTACCAAGATTTTTCAAGCCCATTGAGGCAGCTGAAGCCTAGAGTCTTTCTCTCCTTGAAAGCAGGTAGCTGAGTCTCTCCCCCCTCACACTTACCCTGAAGAAGTGCTCTGCCCTTTGCTGGAAGTCTAGGACACCCATTAGGTGACAGTCAGTGGTGGCCACAGGTAGAGCACCGAGACTCAGAATGACAGGAAAGAGGGATACCAAGGAGGAAGAGGCCTGAAGTTCCTTGGCAGCTTCGCCTCCCTCCTACTCTTTCCTCTCCTAGCTCTGTAGAACAGCTGGGAGCTACACCCAGCCCTTGCTCCCTGATGAGCTCCACAGTGAGTGGGAGGAACAAGCAGAGAGGAACAGGAGGCCAGGAGAGCACTAACCAGCCAGCATCTTTGCAAGGAGCTGGCAGAACAGCTGATGTTAGGGAATTTAACATCATCTCTAAAGCAGTCTCTGTGGTACAGAGGTCCCCAACACCATCCTCTGGGAAGAAATTCTGGGCTTGGGTGGGCCAAGGAGTCTGACCTGCACTTGGCTATAGTGGTCAGAAAATCATTTATTGAAAATGAAGCCAGGTGTGCTGGCACATATCTATAAGCCCAGCACTCTGAAGACCAAGTCAGCTTGCTGTGTGTGCCAAGTTCCAGGCCAATCCAGGCTGAATAATAGCAAGAACTTGTCTTGTGGGGGAAACTCCATAATAATAATAATAACAATAACAGTAAGAAAAAACCCTAGGCTCTAGGCTAAGGATGTATCTCATTGGTAGAATGCTTGCCTGGCATGCCCAAGGCGTTGGGGTCAATCTCTAGCATTGAAAAACAACAATAACCAAACAAACAAAACAAAGCAACAACCAAAAACCCATAACCTCTGTCTCCCTCAGTGCCAGGAAGTATATCTTGATATCACCAGGGGCACTTTGAAGGGTCTTCATCAGTTAAAGAACAGGCCATTTGGAGGTTTTAAAACAAAATTTATGGCTAGTGTTCTAGGGAACAGAAGAGAAGCAGAGAGACCAGCAAGGGGGAGGTTGACCTTGTCCAGGCAGAAGATGGGTCAGACTAGGGTGGTGGCAAGCTTCTGGAGGTGGGGATGCATGAGAGGGAATGTTTTAGGNGAAGATGGACATGTCTTGGAGATGGTTTCAGCATGCAGGGAGAGAGCAGGGACTCATCAGATAGATTCTTATTACAGTAGGCAATATGCCTATACATACATACACACACACATATATATATCCCTATATATCCTATATATACACCATATACCATATATACCATATATATATATATATATATCCTATACCCTGTTATAGGACCCAGCATTATGGAGGCTTAGAATAGGCAGAACAAAAACAAATGAGTTCCTGTGCTGGCAGAGTTTACAGTCTAGGAGGGTGACACCCAAGGTCTGACCTGAGTCACCGAAACAGAGAAGAGAGATGGTTTGAAAAGGGAGACACTGAATCCTATTGGACACGTTTGAGGCACCTGTGTGGTGACCAGGGAGAGTGGCCATGCAGGATTGTGAGTGGAGCCAAAATGAGAGGTCTGGCCTGACAAGATATAGAGAGTTGGTCTTGGTAGCACATGGATGGCTTTGACTCCGAGGGAGATGGAGAGGCTACCTAAGGCAAGGGAACCCAGCACAAAGAGAGCCTGACCTCTAAAGAAACCAGGTAAATAAGGGCAGGGCAGAGGGAGGGAGGCAGAGAAGAGNATGGCACTGGGAGACCCAGAGAGTGGGTCACCACAGACGCCATGGGAAAAGCCACAGAGCCATCGAGAGAAGCATCTGTATAAGTGACTTTTCTTGTTGCCATGAGAAAATGCTGATGACAACAACTTTAGGAAGAAAGGGTTTAGTTTAGCTCCCAGTTTGAGGGTATAGTTCCTCATGGCAGGGAAGCATGACCACAGGAACTGGAAGCAACTGGTCACAGGGCATTTGCAGTCNGTAAACCNGAGATGAAGGCGGGTGCTTGCCTCNCTTTCTCCTTTTCACTCAGTCCAGAATTCCAGCCCAGGGCATTGTGTCTCCTACGTTTAGGGTAGCTCTTCCCACCCCAAGTTAATCCATCCAGAAACTTCCCTCACAGAGATTTATCTCCTAGGTGACTCAGAAACCTATCAAATTAACAACTCATATTAATCATCACAGCATCTGATGGATTTGGTTGCAGAAACCACTTCATAATGCTGATTGGGGAAGCTGGGAGCATCAGAGGAATGATGGGACTGGATCTCAACCGGTGGAAGTAACAAGAAAAAAGAAACAGAGAGAGAGAGAGAGAGTGGTCAAGTGAACGCACTCCACCTGCACTTGAATCCTTCTTTCAAAAAGTGTTGCTGTGGTTTGGAGGAGGAAGTCCTGTTGATGCTTGCAAGGGACAGCAGGTAACAGGGACAAGTAATAGGTAGAGGGAAGTAACAAAGAATTGTGGGGCTAGAAGAGGTTCTTAGGCGGTTGTGAGCTGCTTGGTGTTAGCGCTGTTAACTGAACTCCGGTCCTCTGCAAGAGCTCTTCACATACTGTGTGTGTGTGTGTGTGTG